>CM043006.1:438640-604620 GCA_023678885.1 Pogostemon cablin
AACGCCTTCTCTTGTGGGAAGTGTGGACCCTCGATAAATGTGCATTTATTTTAGTTTTAGTTAATTGATAAGAAAATTATTTGGTATTGTGTTATGTGGTAAAGAGTCTGATTGGCTCGATTGCTCTGGTTAGAGTCATGTTAGCCATTTTATGAGTATTATTGATTTCTGGTTATTCTTGTGTGCCAATTAAGACTCTAACTTGAGTCGTTATTCATCTTATGATGCACATGCATATGTATGCCTGGTACCAAGGTTAAGTAGCCCGAATTGGTCACGGTTCGGGTGAGTTGGAGCGACATTGATTAAGTAGCCCGAATTGTCGTGGTTCGGGTGAGTTAGAGTGACAACCAAGTTGCCCGTGATTGTTAAACCTGGGTGAGTTAGATCTAACGGGGCACCTGTCCATTTGCCAAATACTGATACTCTGGAGGGTGATCGTTAGATGGATCAGTCTATTATAGGCTCAGTCAACGTCAACGGTGTGGGACATGCATGTCATATATGTTTATGTGTTTGATCATTTCAAGTATTCACGTCGATATTGAATTGTGAACTTTAGCACTTGGCGTATTGAGAAAGAATATTAATGTGCATTTTATCTAGAGTAACGGTGACGGGCTTGGACTGTCTCTCGACGGAGAGCTCAGTTCGAGGAGGATATTGACTACCCACGCATCTTTTATGTGATAACATGTTGTTTGAACTAATTGTGTTATTCGTAAATGTGCACTAAGGTTTTTATTTTCATTAATATGTATACTGAGTGAGAAATAGTTATTGTGGGACGAAATGTGGGATTTTATGTTATGAACCGCGAGTGGAATACATGCTTCGTATAAGGGTCGGGGTGACCGGCTTATCACCTCACTGAGCTAGTGGTTTTGCTCACCCCCATCATTCTTTCCTTTTCAGGCTGTTGATATCGTTTTGGTTGGAGGTTTTCCTATCGTTTGTTCATCATCCAATCCGTGTTTTGGGTACTTTCTCTTTTATGTAAATTGACGGATTCATTGGCGAGATTGTATAGTTTATATTTGGTGACCCCCTTTATGTTCTTTTTGTACCTTCGCGATGTTATATCGTTCATGTATATTTTCTTTAAACTAAGTTACACCGTTGTATTTTGTACCTTTGTAAATCCTTGTTGATACTTTTTGAGATGATGTCCTCGGGTTGTACCCGTTGTTATCACTTGTTCAGCTCTACAGGTACTTGATAGCAAGCCTTACGTTTTCTATAAACTTTGTGGAGTGGAGTGCACCCATTCTGCGAATTTATGGTTAACGTGGCGGTTGTCGCGTTCTGTCTGGGGTCGGGACGTGACAACTTTCTTGGTATCAGAGCCTGGTTTTATGATTCTCATTCTTTTTGAGTCGAGCCAATGGGTCCAACTTTGTTTCTATGTCATCCTAAGGTATCGTATTGCCTTGACGTTGACCTTGCATTTTCTTTCCTTTCTTCCTTTCAGTCATTATGGCACCTCCAATTCGTCGTCGAGGTCGAGGTCGAGGACACGCTCCTCGTGATCCTCCGAGTCCTCTACTCTCTTCTGTTCCTCGTGGACCTCGAGGACATGTTTCTTCTGATCATGTCATTCCTCCGACGGTTATGGACCCTATCAATTCTGATCATAGGGTGCCAGTTTCCCAAGTAGAGCAACCACGGGCCCAGTTGCGGGTTGAGCAAATGATGACACCCGAGCAGTACCAATTGCATTATGATCACATTCGAATACATGGTGTTCCACCACCTACAACGGCTCATACAACTACGACTGTCACTGAAGAGGTTCTTCGTGCTAATGAATCGATTCGACCTACATCTAATGTACTAGTTTTTACTCCAGAAATGGCTTTAGGAGGTTCTGCTTCTCGAGGTGCACTTTTTATACCTGATTTGGTGAAAGCAGTTGAAAACATGGGGACTTCGAAATTTGACGGGGCAAGAGATGCTTCTAAAGCGGGGGCATGGTTAAAGGAGATTACAGAGACCTTTGACACCTTGATGATTGAAGAATGTTATCGTGTGGTCATTGCGACCAAGCTGTTAGGCCCATATGCACGACGATGGTGGCAGAATCTAAAAGAGACATCTTCGGTTACTATTACGTGGGCTATCTTTGTGGAACGATTCAAAGATCGATACTTCTCTCAGTACATCAAGGATCAGAAGAGAAAGGAGTTCTTCAACCTCTTTCAAGGCATTATGTCGGTCGTTGAGTACGAAAGCAAATTTCTGGAATTGCGAGAATTCGCTCCTGAGTCGTATACGACGAGAGACTTATGCAAGAGATTTGAAGATGGTCTTAATTTAAATATTCGAGATCGCATCAAGTCCGGAGACAAGTACGAAAGTCTTGACGATCTCGTAGAAGAAGCCCTGAGGGTAGAAGGTTTAGTTCAGGCGAGACATAAGCTTGCAGAACGATCTCAAAAGAAGAGGCAAGGGAGCGCATTTCCAGAAAATGCATCGAAGGTGTATAGGGGTGTGGGATCTTTGCGTGGCGCACCAAGTTCGGCATCTATTAGTTTTCCTCAACCTCGGGAGCAGTTCAGTAGAGGCGGGAGCAATGTCTCGGGATCGGTTGGTGAAAATCGCAAGTGCCAGAATTGCCTAAAATATCATGACGGCCCCTGTAAGGTTCCTCAAGTATGTTTTCAGTGTCGACAGCCGGGGCATATGCGAAGTTCTTGTCCTCAGCTTATGGGAACGAGCAGTCAGGGTTCTGGTCAGCTTCGTGGTAAACTAACATATTCTACACCCAGAGATACTCGATCTGCAGTTACCAAAGTGCCCGATGCCTCAAGCGGCCCTAGTACTCAATCACCTATGAAAGGAAGGAAGCAAACTAGAGTATTTCATATTTCCCAAGAAGAGGCTCGCTCAGATCCAAAGGTTGTGACAGGTAATTTATAATTTGAGTATTTTCACATGCTAAATCTAACCCCGCCTTGTTATGCCACTTGATTACGAATAAAACATTCGTAAGAAATTCTATCTTTTCAAATTTTTAAATCACAATCTCACCTAATATTGCTTCTTTAGGCCATGTGTTTGTGGGAGACCATCAGGTCTACGCTTTATTTGACCAGGTTCTGATAGGTCTTATATCCGAGATGATCTTACTGCGATCTTAGATTATCATATCTCTCATTTGTCACCTGGAATCATCGTTCATACCCCTCTTGGAGAGCGTCTAATTCGTGATTCGGTATTCCTTGGTTGTCCATTGAAGATCAAAGATGTCATTTTAGAGGCTGAATTGATACCATTGCCTTTGATTGATCTTGATGTTATTCTTGGCATGGATTGGCTTTCTTCTCATCATGCAATTCTCGATTGCCACGAGAAGCTTGTTATTTTTCGTAGACCAGGATTCTCAGAACTTGTTTTTTAGGGTAAACTTCAAACGAGATCCCTCTCTTTTATTTCAATGTTGACTACGCATAAATTAATGCGTAAGGGTTGTGAGGCATTCTTGACATTTGTCATCGATACTTCTCTTTCTGAAACTAAACTAGATGACATCCCAATCGTGAATGAATTTCCTGATGCCTTTCCCGAAGACTTTCCAGGACAACCTCCGAATCGAGAGATTGATTTTTTCATTGACGTACTTCCTGGAATCACACCTATATCGATTACTCCATATCGAATGTCGCCTGCTGAGCTTAAGGAACTCCAGACACAACTTGGGGAATTATTGGAGAAGGGTTTCATACGACCTAGCACATCTCCATGGGGTGCTCCAGTTCTTTTTGTCAAGAATAAAGATGGATCACTTCGTCTATGTGTCGACTACCGTCAATTGAACAAGGTGACAATCAAGAACAAATATCCTCTTCCAAGAATCGATGATCTGTTTGATCAATTGCAAGGAGCAACTGTGTTCTCAAAAATTGATTTGCGATCCGGTTATCACCAACTCAAGATTAGGGAATCTGATATCCCTAAGTCTGCTTTTCAAACCAGATACGGTCATTTTGAATTCTGTGTTATGCCTTTTGGACTCACAAATGCTCCTGCAGCTTTTATGGATCTTATGAATCGGGTCTTTCGGCTGTACTTAGATAAGTTTGTCATCATCTTCATTGATGATATTTTTATTTATTCTAAATCGGACGACGAGCATTCTCAGCATCTAAGAATTGCTCTGAACATTCTCAGAGAAAATCAGCTTTATGCTAAATTCTCGAAGTGTGAATTTTGGCTTCGTGAGGTAAGCTTTTTGGGTCATCACATTTCTAAAGAAGGAATCTACGTCGATCCAGTGAAGATTCAAGCTATACTAGATTGGGAGCGTCCAAAGAACGTGACAGAGATTCGTAGTTTTCTGGGATTAGCTGGATATTATCGACGATTTGTCAGACTTTTCGTTATTGGCTTCATCTTTGACTAAATTGACTCGAAAAGGGGTAAAATTTGAATGGAGTGAAGAATGCGACGAAGCATTTCATGAATTGAAAAGACGACTCGTTTCAGCTCCTATTCTTGCTTTGCCAGACCCAGCGATTGGAGAATTTACCATTTATAGCGATGCCTCGAGACAAGGATTAGGATGCGTTCTCATGCAAGAATGAAAGGTTATTGCCTACGCTTCAAGGCAATTGAAGAAGAACGAAGAAAATTATCCTACACATGATTTAGAGTTGGCTGCAATCGTCTTTGCATTGAAGATATGGAGGTACTATCTGTATGGTGCAACTTGTCGGGTTTTCACTGATCACAAGAGCTTAAAGTATATCACCACGCAAAAGGAGCTCAACCTCAAGCAAAGGCGATGGATGGAGTTGATTAGTGACTATGACTTAGTCATCGATTATCATCCTGGCAAGGCGAACGTTGTTGCAGATGCTCTGAGTAGAAAGTCTTCTACCTCACTTGTTTCAATTCAATCTTTTTATCTTCCTATGTTGGAGCAATTTAAATCTTTACACATTTAGCTCGATTGTGAAAAGTCAAATGATTCTGCCTTAATCGCCAAACTCGAGGTTAGACCTACCTTGTTCGAGAAAATTCGAGAAAGACAATCACACGATGTTTATTTACAACAGGAGATGGCGAAGCTAAATCAAGGAAAAGAAACAGAATATCAAATTCGGGATGATGGACTTCTTACTTTTAAAAATCGTGTTTGTGTTCCATCAGAACTTGATGTTCGTAGAGCTATTCTTGAGGAAGCCCATTCTTCAGCCTATGCTATGCATCCTGGTAGTACCAAAATGTATAGAACACTTCGGGAGCATTATTGGTGGCCAGGTATGAAACGGGACACTACTGAATTTGTATCAAAGTGCTTATCTTGCCAACAGATTAAAGCGGAACACCAAAAACCAGCCGGCATGCTTCAACCACTACCTATTCCTGAGTGGAAATGGGAAAACGTCACAATGGATTTTGTTTCTGGTTTACCTCGAACCCAAAAGGGTCATGACTCAATTTGGGTCATTGTCGATCATCTGACGAAATCGGCACATTTCCTTCCAGTGCATACCAACGAATCTTTAGAGAAACTTGCCAAGTTATATGTCGATGAGATCGTGAGATTGCACGGAGTACCAGTGTCAATCATATCTGACTGTGATCCAAGATTCACTTCCCATTTTTGGCCTAGTCTGCAGAAAGCGCTAGGTACAAAATTACTATTCAGTACCTCGTTTCATCCACAGACTGATGGACAGTCAGAGAGAACTATACAGACACTAGAAGACATGTTACGTGCAGTGGTGTTGAATTTGGGAGGTAGCTGGGATAAGTACGTGACTTTGGTGGAGTTCGCTTACAACAACAGTTATCATTCAAGCATTGGAATGCCCCCGTACAAAGCTCTGTATGGCCAAAAGTGTCGAACACCACTCTTTTGGGATGAGGTTGGCGAGAGACAAATCGAACAAGTAGAGCTTATCGAAGATGCGAAGGCAAAAATACAACTTATTCGAGATAGACTTAAGGCAGCGCAAGATCGACAGAAAAGTTACGCAGATAATAGGAGGCGCGATTTGGAGTTTAATGAAGGAGACAAAGTTTTTCTGAAAGTTTCCCCATGGAAGGGCGTGTTGCGATTCCGCCGTCGAGAAAAGTTGAGTCCAAGGTATATTGGCCCGTATACGATCGTGCAAATGATTGGTCGTGTCGCGTATCGACTTGAGCTACCATCGGAATTGTCAAAGATTCACGATGTCTTCCATGTCTCTATGCTTAGTAAATATGAACCAGATCCTTCGCACGTGCTCAAAGATCCCCCAGTTGTATTAAAGGAAAATCTATCGTACGAAGTACAACCTGTTCAAATTGTAGATCGCCGAGAGAAAATGCTTCGTAACAAATCCATTCCTATGGTGAGAATTCTATGGTGAAGTGATCAAATTGAAGAAGAAACATGGGAACCAGAGTCAGTCATGCGTCAACACCATCCAAATCTCTTTTCATCTCTAGGTACGTTTATGTTTCGAGGACGAAACTTTTTGGAGGAGGGGATACTTTATAATATCTTAGTTCAACTAGATTTTTTTTAGAAAGCCCAAAACCTATTTATTTATTTTTATAGCCCAAAAGGCCAGCCCAATTAAGCCCAACTAGATTTTTTTTAGAAAGCCCAAAACCTATTTATTTAGTTTTATAGCCCAAAAGGCCAGCCCAATTAAGCCCAACTAGATTTTTTTTAGAAAGCCCAAACTTATTTATTTATTTATTTTGTGGCCCAAAGTTTCAGCCCACTTAAATGGCCTGATATATAATTAGTAAGGCTAAAGTTAAAAAAAAAGAAAGAGAAGAACGGGAGAAGAAAAGCAAAAGAGGGGAAAGAAAAGAGTGAAGAGGAGAAACCCTTGTTGATCAAATTCTCCCTTACAACCCTCATCCTAGGTGGTTTCTAAGTTGTTTTGAGGTAAGTGGTGTGTGAATTAAGCTTCCTTCTTCCATGATTTTGTAATTTTGTGGGGTTTTTCTTTTTGGTATGTGGGTAATTTGCAGACTGTTCGAACTGATTTTGACATAGCTATTACCTTGAAAGTTTGCAAACTTAATTTCTGTACGTAGCTGAACTCGTTAGCTTTCCGTAGCCACTTGAAACGCCTCAATCCGATTATTCTACAATTAGTTATGATTTTTCTCGTAAACTGCCGCTAGCTGGAAAATTTCAGAATTTTTATGTCGAATTCAAACTTATTTTTTTATCGTTTCGTTTAGTTAATGTATTGAAACGGTTATATGGGATTGGGAACTGATGTTAAGGAGTTACATGCCATTTTTATTTAATATCGACTCGTTCGAACTCGATTAGGATTTGTTTTTAGCAATGAAAAGAATGTTAACGCTAATAGTTAGTTATATTTAATTTGTCTTTAATTGCTCATCTCCTTTCTAGGTAAAGAACCATCGACGAAGGGCAAGGGACCGACTTCAGATTCCGGAGAGAGTTAATCACTTCCTTATGAGTTGATAATTCGGGAAAGCCTTCTCTTGTGGGAAGTGTGGACCCTCGATAAATGTGCATTTATTTTAGTTTTAGTTAATTGATAAGAAAATTATTTGGTATTGTGTTATGTGGTAAAGAGCCTGATTGGTTCGATTGCTCTGGTTAGAGTCATGTTAGCCATTTTATGAGTATTACTGATTTCTGGTTATTCTTGTGTGCCAATTAAGACTCTAACTTGAGTCGTTATTCATCTTATGATGCACATGCATATGTATGCCTGGTACCAAGGTTAAGTAGCCCGAATTGGTCACTGTTCGGGTGAGTTGGAGCGACATTGATTAAGTAGCCCGAATTGTCGCGGTTCGGGTGAGTTAGAGTGACAACCAAGTTGCCCGTGATTGGCAAACCTGGGTGAGTTAGATCTAACGGGGCACCTGTCCATTTGCCAAATACTGATACTCTGGAGGGTGATCGTTAGATGGATCAGTCTATTATAGGCTCAGTCAACGTCACCGGTGTGGGACATGCATGTCATATATGTTTATATGTTTGATCATTTCAAGTATTCACGTCGATATTGAATTGTGAACTTTAGCACTTGGCGTATTGAGAAAGAATATTAATGTGCATTTTATCTAGAGTAACGGTGACGGGCTTGGACTGTCTCTCGACGGAGAGCTCAGTTCGAGGAGTATATTGACTACCCACGCGTCTTTTATGTTATAACATGTTGTTTGAACTAATTGTGTTATTCGTAAATGTGCACTAAGGTTTTTATTTTCATTAATATGTATACTGAGTGAGAAATAGTTATTGTGGGACGAAATGTGGGATTTTATGTTATAAACCGCGAGTGGAATACATGCTTCGTATAAGGGTCGGGGTGACCGACTTATCACCTCACTGAGCTAGTGGTTTTGCTCACCCCCATCATTCTTTCCTTTTCAGGCTGTTGATATCGTTTTGGTTGGAGGTTTTCCTATCGTTTGTTCATCATCCAATCCGTGTTTTGGGTACTTTCTCTTTTATGTAAATTGACGGATTCATTGGCGAGATTGTATAGTTTATATTTGGTGACCCCCTTGATGTTCTTTTTGTACCTTCGCGATGTTATATCGTTCATGTATATTTTCTTTAAACTAAGTTACACCGTTGTATTTTGTACCTTTGTAAATCCTTGTTGATACTTTTTGAGACGATGTCCTCGGGTTGTACCCGTTGTTATCAGTTGTTCAGCTCTACAGGTACTTGATAGCAAGCCTTACGTTTTCTATAAACTTTGTGGAGTGGAGTGCACCCATTCTGTGAAATTTATGGTTAACGTGGCGGTTGTCGCGTTCTGTCTGGGGTCGGGGCGTGACAGAAAATATGCATCATGATGAAGAAAATGAGCATCATGATGAAGAAAATACGCATCAAGACGAAGTAAATGAGCATTATGATGAAGAAAATATGCATCATGATGAAGAAAATATGCACCGTGATGAAAAAAATATTTATCATGATTAAAAAAATGAGCGTCATGATGAAGAAAATGAGCATTAAGATGTAGAAAATATGCATCATGATCAGTAAAATATGCATCATGATAAAGAAAATGAGCATCCTGATGAAGAAAATATGCATCATGATGAAGAAAATGAGCATCGTGATGAAGAAAATGAGCATTAAGATGTAGAAAATATGCATCATGTTGAAGAAAATGATCAATGTGATGAAGAAAATGAGCATCATGATGTATACAATACGCATCATGATGAATGAATGAGCATCATAATGAATGAAATGAACATCATAATAAAGGAAATGAGCATCATGATGATGGAAATGAGCATGATGATGAATAAATGAGCTTCATGATGAAGAAAATGTGCATCATGATGAAAATAATATGCATCATGATGGAGAAAATATGCATCTTAATAAAGAAAATGAGCATCATGACGAAGAAAACACACATCATAATGAAGAAAATGAGTATCATGATGAAGAAAATATGCTTCATGGTTAAGAAAATGAGCATCATGATTAAGAGAATATGCATTATGATGAAGAAAATATGCATCATAATGAAGAAAATATAAAGAGAATGAGTATCATGAAGAAGGAAATGAGCATCATGTT
This sequence comes from Pogostemon cablin, assembly GCA_023678885.1. Taxonomy (NCBI): domain Eukaryota; kingdom Viridiplantae; phylum Streptophyta; class Magnoliopsida; order Lamiales; family Lamiaceae; genus Pogostemon; species Pogostemon cablin. The sequence goes on from CM043006.1 coordinate 448,185, forward strand.
GAAGAAAATGAGCATCATGATGGAGAAAATATTGAGTATGATGAAGAAAATAGCATGATGAGGAAGAAAATATGCATCATGATGAAGAAAATAAGCATCATGATGAATAAAGTATGCATCATGATGAATTAAATTAGCATCACGATGAATGAAATGAGCATTATGAAGAAGAAAAAATGTATCATGATGAAGAAAATATGAATTATGATGAAGAAAATGGGCAACATGATGAAGAAAATTCGCATCATGATGAAGAAAATTAGCATCACGATGAAGAAAACATGATGAAGAAAATGAGCATCATGATGAAGAAAATGGATATCATGATGAAGATAACGAACATCATGATGATGAAAATATGCATCATGATGAAGAAAATGAGCATCATGATGAAGAAAATGAGTATCATGATGAAGGAAATGAGCATCATGACGAAGAAAATGAGCATCATGATTAAGAAAATATGTATCATGATGAATAAAATATGCATCATGATGAAGAAAATGAGCATCACGATGAAGAAAATGAGCGTCACGATGAAGAAAATATGCATCATGATGAAGAAAATGAGCATCATAATGAAGAAAATGATCATCATGACGAAGTAAATATGCATCATGAAAAAGAAAATGAACATCATAATAAAGGAAATGAACATCAGGATGAAGGAAATGAGCATCACGATGAAGAAAATGAGCATCATGATGAAGGAAATGAGCATCACGATTAAGGAAATGAGCATCATGATGAAGAAAATATGCATCATGATGAAAAAAATATGCATCATGATGAAAAAATATGAATCATGATGAAGGAAATGAGCATCATGATGAAGAAAATATATATCGTGATGAAGAAAATATGCATCATGTGAAGAAATTAACATCATGATGAAGAAAATGATCATCATGATGAATAAAATATGCATCATTATGAAGGAAATGAGCATCATAATGAAGGAAATGAGCATCATGATGATGGAAATGAGCATAATGATGAATAAATGATCTTCGTGATGAAGAAAATATGCATCATGATGAAGATAAAATGCATCATGATGGAGAAAATATGCATCTTGATAAAGAAAATGAGCATCATGACGAAGAAAATATACATCATAATGAAGAAAATGAGCATCATGATGAAGGAAATGAGCATCATAATGAAGAAGGAAATGAGCATCATGATAAAGAAAATGAGCATCATGATGTAGAAAATATGCAACATGATGAAGAAAATAGTATGATGAGGAAGAAAATATGAATCATGATGAAGAAAATAAGCATCATGATGAATAAAATATGCATCATGATGAAGGAAATTAGCATCACGATGAAGGAAATGAGCATTATGAAGAAGAAAAAATGTATCATGATGAAGAAAATATGAATTATTATGAAGAAAATGAGCCACGTGATGAAGAAAATATGCATCATGATGAAGAAAATGAGCATAACGATGAAGAAAACATGATGAAGAAAATGAGCATCATGATGAAGAAAATGGGTATCATGATGAAGGAAATGAGCATCAAGATGAAGAAAATGAACATCATGATAAAGAAATATGCATTATGGTAAAGAAAATATGCATCGTGATGAAGAAAATATGCATAATGATGAAGAAAATTAGCATCACGATGAAGGAAATGAGCATCATGATGAGGAAATATGCATCATGATAAGAAAATATGTATCATTATGGAGAAAAATGCATCGTGACGAAAAAAACATGCATCATAATGAAGAAAATGAGCATAATAATGAAGAAAATTAGCATCTTGATAAAGCAAATAAGTATCATGATGAAGAAAATGAGCATCATGATGAATAAAATATTCATCATGATGAAGAAAATATGCATCGTGATGAAAAAATATGCATCATGATTAAAAAAATGAGCATCATGATGAAGAAAATGAGCATTAAGATGTAGAAAATATGCATCATGATGAATAAAATGATCAATATGATGAAGAAAATGAGCATGATGATGAAGGAAATATGCATCATGATGAAGGAAATGAGCATCATAATGAAGAAAATGAGCATCATAATGAAGGAAATGAGCATAATGTTGAATAAATGAGCTTCATGATGAAGAAAATGTGCATCATGATGAAGATAATATGCATCATAATGAAGAAAATGAGCATCATGATGAAGAAAATATGCATCATGATTAAGAAAATGAGCATCATGATTAAGAGAATATGCATTATGATGAAGAAAATATGCATCATGATGAAGAAAATATAAAGAGAATGAGCATCATAAAGAAGGAAATGAGCATCATGATGAAGAAAATTAGCATCATGATGAAGAAAATATGCAACATGATGAAGAAAATAGCATGATAAGGAAGAAAATATGCATAATGATGAAGAAAATAAACATCATGATGATTAAAATATGCATCATGATGAAGGAAATTAACATCACGATAAAGAAAATGAGCATTATAAAAAAGAAAAAATGTATCATGATGAAGAAAATGAGCATCACGATGAAGAAAATGAGCATCATGATGAAGAAAATGGATATCATGATGAAGGAAATGAGCATCATCAAGAAGAAAATGAGCATAATGATGAAGAAAATATGCATCATGATAAAGAAAACATGATGAAGAAAATTAGCATCATGATAAATAAAATGAGTATCATGATGAAGGAAATGAGCGTCACGATGAAGGAAATGAGCGTCACGATGAAGAAAATGAGCGTCACGATGAAGAAAATGAGCATTATGATGAAGAAAATGAGCATCATAATGAAGAAAATGAGCATCATGACAAAGTAAATATGCATCATGAAAAAGAAAATGAACATCATGATAAAGGAAATGAACATCAGGATGAAAGAAATGAGCATCATAATGAATAAAATATTCACCAAGATGAAGAAAATGAGCATCATGATAAAGAAAATATGCATTATGATGAAGAAAATGAGCATCATGATGAAGGAAATGAGCATCATGATGAAAAAAATATGCATCATGATGAAGAAAATGGGCAACATGATGAATAAAATATGAATCATGATGAAGGAAATGAGCATCATAATGAATGAAATGAGCATCATAATGAATAAAATGAACATCATAATGAATGAAATGATCATCACGATTAAGGAAATTAGCATCATGATGAAAAAATATCCATCATGATGAAGAAAATATGCATCAAGATGAAGAAAATGAGTATCATGATGAAGAAAATATGCATCACGTTGATTAAAATAAGCATCATGATGAAGAAAATATGCATCGTGATGAAGGAAATGAGCATCATGATCAAAGAAATGAGCATCAAGATGAAGAAAATATGCAGCATGATGAAGAAAATGAGCATCACGATGAAGAAAATATGCATCATGACGAAGAAAATGAGCATTATGATGAAGAAAATATGCATCATGATGAAGAAAATATGCACCGTGATGAAAAAAATATTTATCATGATTAAAAAAATGAGCGTCATGTTGAAGAAAATGAGCATTAAGATGTAGAAAATATGCATCATGATCAGGAAAATATGCATCATGATAAAGAAAATGAGCATCCTGATGAAGAAAATATGCATCATGATGAAGAAAATGAGCATCGTGATGAAGAAAATATTCACCAAGATGAAGAAAATGAGCATCATGATGAAGAAAATATGCATTATGATGAAGAAAATGAGCATCATGATGAAGGAAATGAGCATCATGATGAAAAAAATGCATCATGATGAAGAAAATGAGCATCATGATGAATAAAATATGCATCATGATGAAGGAAATGAGCATCATAATGAAGGAAATGAGCATCATAATGAAGAAAATGAACATCATGATGAAGAAAATATGCATCATAATGAAGGAAATGATCATCATAATGAAGGAAATGAGCATCATGATGAAGGAAATGAACATCAAGATGAAGAAAATGTGCATCATCATCAAGAAAATATGCATCATGATAAAGAAAATGAGCATCATGATGAAGAAAATATTCATTATAATGAAGGAAATGAGCATCATGATGAAGAAAATGAGCATCATGATGAAGAAAATATTCATTATGATGAAGAAAATATGCATCGTGATGAAAAAAATATGCATCATGATTAAAAAAATGAGCATCATGATGAAGAAAATGAGCATTAAGATGTAGAAAATATGCATCATGTTGAAGAAAATGATCAATGTGATGAAGAAAATGAGCATCATGATGTATAAAATATGCATCATGATGAATGAAATGAGCATCATAATGAAGGAAATGAGCATCATAATAAAGGAAATGAGCATCATGATTAAGGAAATGAGCATAATGATGAATAAATGAGCTTCATGATGAAGAAAATGTGCATCATGATGAAGATAATATACATTATGATGGAGAAAATATGCATCTTAATAAAGAAAATGAGCATCATGACGAAGAAAACATACATCATAATGAAGAAAATGAGTATCATGATGAAGAAAATATGCATCATGATTAAGAAAATGAGCATCATGATTAAGAGAATATGCATTATGATGTAGAAAATATGCGTCATGATGAAGAAAATATAAAGAGAATGAGTATCATGAAGAAGGAAATGAGCATTATGATGCTCATTTAAATATGGAATATGATGAAGAAAATAGCTTGATGAGGAAGAAAATATGTATCATGATGCTTGTATGCATCATGATGAATTAAATTAGCATCACGATGAATGAAATGGGCATTATGAAGAAGAAAAAATGTATCATGATGAAGAAAATATGAATTATGATGAAGAAAATGGGCCACATGATGAAGAAAATTCGCATCATGATGAAGAAAATGAGCATCACGATGAAGAAAACATGATGAAGAAAATGGGCATCATGATGAAGAAAATGGAAATCATGATGAAGATAACGAGCATCATGATGAAGAAAATGAGCATCATGATGAAGAAAATGAGTATTATGATGAAGGAAATGAGCATCATGATGAAGAAAATGATCATCATGATTAAGAAAATATGTATCATGATGAATAAAATATGCATCATGATGAAGAAAATGAGCATCACGATGAAGAAAATGAGCGTCACGATGAAGAAAATATGCATCATGATGAAGAAAATGAGCATCATATTGAAGAAAATGATCATCGTGACGAAATAAATATACATCATGAAAAATAAAATGAACATCATGATAAAGGAAATGAACATCAGGATGAAGGAAATGAGCATCACGATGAAGGAAATGAGCATCATGATGAAGAAAATATGAATCATGATGAAGAAAATGAGCATCATGATGAAGGAAATGAGCATCATGATTAAGGAAATGAGCATCATGATGAAGAAAATATGCATCATGATGAAAAAAATTATCATCATGATGAAGAAGATATGCATCATGACGAAGGAAATGAGCATCATGACGAAGTGAAGAAAATATGCATCATGATGAAAAAAATATGCATCATGATGAAGGAAATGAGCATCATGATGAAGAAAATATGCAACGTGATGAAGAAAATATGCATCATGATGAAGAAATTAACATCATGATGAAGAAAATGATCATCATGATGAATAAAATATGCATCATTATGAAGAAATGAGCATCATAATGTAGGAAATGAGCATCATGATGATGGAAATGAGCATAATGATGAATAAATGATCTTCATGATGTAGAAAATGTGCATCATGATGAATATAAAATGCATCATGATGGAGAAAATATGCATCTTAATAAAGAAAATGAGCATCATGACGAAGAAAATATGCATCATAATTAAGAAAATTAGCATCATGATGAAGAAATACGCATCATGATGAACAAAATGAGCATCATGATTAAGAGAATACGCATTACGATAAAGAAAAAGAGAATCATGATGTAGAAAATATGCATCATGATGAAGAAAATATAAAGAGAATGAGCATCATGAAGAAGGAAATGAGCATCATGATAAAGAAAATGAGCATCATGATGTAGAAAATATGCAACATGATGAAGAAAATAGTATGATGAGGAAGAAAATATGAATCATGATGAAGAAAATAAGCATCATGATGAATAAAATATGCATCATGATGAAGGAAATTAGCATCACGATGAAGAAAATGAGCATTATGAAGAAGAAAAAATGTATCATGATGAAGAAAATATGAATTATGATGAAGAAAATGAGCCACGTGATAAAGAAAATATGCATCATGATGAAGAAAATAAGCATAACGATGAAGAAAACATGATGAAGAAAATGATCATCATGATGAAGAAAATGGGTATCATGATGAAGGAAATGAGCATCAAGATGAAGAAAATGAAAATCATGATAAAGAAATATGCATTATGATATAGAAAATATGCATAGTGATGAAGAAAATATGCATAATGATGAAGAATATGAGCATCATAATGAAGAAAATGAGCATCATGACGAAGTAAATATGCATCATGAAAAAGAAAATGAACATCATGATAAATGAAATGAACATCAGGATGAAGGAAATGAGCATTACGATGAAGGAAATGAGCATCATGATGAAAAAAATATTCACCAAGATGAAGAAAATGAGCATCATGATGAAAAAAATATGAATAATGATGAAGAAAATGAGCATCATGATGAAGAAAATATGCATTATGATGAAGAAAATGAATAACATGATGAGGAAATGAGCATCATGATGAAAAAATTAAGCATCATGATGAAGAAAATGAGCGTCATGATGAATAAAATATGCATCATGATGAAGGAAATGAGCATCATAATGAAGGAAATGAGCATCATAATGAAAAAAATGAACATCATAATGAAGGAAATGATCATCACGATTAAGGAAATGAGCATCATGATGAAAAAATATGCATCATGATGAAGGAAATGAACATCATAATGAAGGAAATGAACATCATAATGAAGGAAATGAACATCATAATGAAGAAAATGAACATCACGATTAAGGAAATGAGCATCATGATGAAAAAAATATGCATCATGATGAATAAATGAGTATCATGATGAAGTAAATATGCATCACGATGATTAAAATAAGCATCATGGTGAAGAAAATATGCATCACGATGAAGGAAATGAGCATCATGATCAAGGAAATGAGCATCAAGATGAAGAAAATATGCATCATGATGAAGAAAATGAGCATCATGATGAAGAAAATATGCATCATGACGAAGAAAATGAGCATTATGATGAAGAAAATATGCATCATGATGAAAAAAATATGCACCGTGATGAAAAAAATATTTATCATGATTAAAAAAAAGAGCGTCATGATGAATAAAATGAGCTTTAAGATGTAGAAAATATGCATCATGATGAAGAAAATGATCAATATGATGAAGAAAATGAGCATCATGATGAAGAAATATGCATCATAGTGAAGGAAATGATCATCATAGTGAAGGAAATAAGCATCATGATGAAGGAAATGAGCATCAAGATGTAGAAAATATGCATCATGATCAAGAAAATTTACATCATGATAAAGTAAATGAGCATCATGATGAAGAAAATGAGCATCATGATGAAGAAAATATTCATCATGATGAAGAAAATATGCATCGTGATGAAAAAAATATGCATCATGATTAAAAAAATGAGCGTCATGATGAAGAAAATTAGCATTAAGATGTTGAAAATATACATCATGATGAAGAAAATGATCAATATGATGAAGAAAATGAGCACCATGATGAAGAAAATATGCATCATAATGAAGGAAATGATCATCATAATGAAGGAAATGAGCATCATGATGAAGGAAATGAGCATCAAGATGAAGAAAATGAGCATCATGATAAAGAAAATGAGCATCATGATGTAGAAAATATGCATCATAATGAAGGAAATGAGCAGCATCATGATGAAGAAAATGAGCATCATGATGAAGAAAATATTCATCAAGATGAAGAAAATATGCATCGTGATGAAAAAATATGCATCATGAATAAAAAAAATGAGCATCATGGTGAAGAAAATGAGCATTAAGATGTAGAAAATATGCATCATGTTGAAGAAAATGATCAATGTGATGAAGAAAATGAGCATCATGATGTATAAAATATGCATTATGATGAATGAAATGAGCATCATAATGAAGGAAATGAACATCATAATAAAGGAAATGAGCATCATGATGAAGGAAATGAGCATAATGATGAATAAATGAGTTTCATGATGAAGAAAATGTGCATCTTGACGAAGATAATATGCATCATGATGGAGAAAATATGCATCTTAATAACGAAAATGAGCATCATGACGAAGAAAACATGCAATATAATGAAGAAAATGAACATCATGATGAAGAAAATATGTATCATGATTATGAAAATGAGCATCATGATTAAGAGAATATGCATTATGATGAAGAAAATATGCATCATGATGAAGAAAATATGCATCATGATGAAGAAAATAAGCATCATGATGAATAAAGTATGCATCATGATGAATTAAATTAGCATCACGATGAATGAAATGAGCATTATGAAGAAGAAAAATATATGATGATGAAGAAAATATGAATTGTGATGAAGAAAATGGGCCACATGATGAAGAAAATTCGCATCATGATGAAGAAAATGAGCATCACGATGAAGAAAACATGATGAAGAAAATGAGCATCATGATGAAGAAAATGGATATCATGATGAAGATAACAAGCATCATGATGATGAAAATATGCATCAAGATGAAGAAAATGAGCATCATGATGAAGAAAATATGAATCATGATGAAGAAAATTTGCATCAAGATGAATAAAATATGCATCATGATGAAGGAAATGAGCATCATGATGAAGGAAATGAGCATCAAGATTAAGAAAATATGCATCATAATGAAGAAAATATGCATCATGATGAAGAAAATGAGCGTCATGATGTAGAAAATATGCATCATAATGAATGAAATGAACATCATGATGAAGGAAATTAGCATCATCATGAAGGAAATGAGCATAACGATGAAGAAAATGAGCATAATGATGAAGAAAATGAGCATCATGATGAAGAAATATGCATTATGATGAAGAAAATATGCATAATGATGAAGAAAATTAGCATCATGATGAAGGAAATGAGCATCATGATGAAGAAATATGCATCATGATGAAGAAAATATGCATCATTATGAAGAAAATATGCATCATGATGAAAAAACATGAATCATAATGAAGGAAATGAGCTTAATGATGAAGAAAATTAGCATCTTGATAACGCAAATAAGCATCACGATGAAGGAAATGAGCATCATGATGAAGGAAATGAGCATCATGATGAAAAAATATGCATCATGATGAAGGAAATGAACATCATAATGAAGGAAATGAACATCATAATGAAGAAAATGAACATCATAATGAAGGAAATGATCATCACGATTAAGGAAATGAGCATCATGATGAAAAAAATATGCATCATGATGAAGAAAATATGCATCAAGATGAAGAAAATGAGTATCATGATGAAGAAAATATGCATCACGATGATTAAAATATGCATCATGATGAAGAAAATATGCATCACGATGAAGGAAATGAGCATCATGATCAAGGAAATAAGCATCAAGATGAAGAAAATATGCATTATGATGAAAAAAATGAGCATCATGAGGAAAAAATATGCATCATGACGAAAAAAATTAGCATTATGATGAAGAAAATATTCATCATGATGAAAAAAATATGCACCGTGATGAAAAAAATATTTATCATGATTAAAAAATGAGCGTCATGATGAAGAAAATGAGCATTAAGATGTAGAAAATATACATCATGATGAAGAAAATGATCAATATGATGAAGAAAATGAGCACCATGATGAAGAAAATATGCATCATAATGAAGGAAATGAGCATCATGATGAAGGAAATGAGCATCAAGATGAAGGAAATGAGCATCAAGATGAAGAAAATATGCATCATGATCAAGAAAATATGCATCATGATAAAAAAAATGAGCATCATGATGTAGAAAATATGCATCATAATGAAGGAAATGAGCAGCATCATGATGAAGAAAATAAGCATCATGATGAAGAAAATATTCATCAAGATGAAGAAAATATGCATCGTGATGAAAAAAATAAGCATCATGAATAAAAAAAATGAGCATCATGATGAAGAAAATGAGCATTAAGATGTAGAAAATATGCATCATGTTGAAGAAAATGATCAATGTGATGAAGAAAATGAGCATCATGATGTATACAATACGCATCATGATGAATGAAATGAGCATCATAATGAATGAAATGAACATCATAATAAAGGAAATGAGCATCATGATGATGGAAATGAGCATGATGATGAATAAATGAGCTTCATGATGAAGAAAATGTGCATCATGATGAAAATAATATGCATCATGATGGAGAAAATATGCATCTTAATAAAGAAAATGAGCATCATGACGAAGAAAACACACATCATAATGAAGATAATGAGTATCATGATGAAGAAAATATGCATCATGATTAAGAAAATGAGCATCATGATTAAGAGAATATGCATTATGATGAAGAAAATATGCATCATGATGAAGAAAATATAAAGAGAATGAGTATCATGAAGAAGGAAATGAGCATCATGATGAAGAAAATGAGCATCATGATGGAGAAAATATTGAGTATGATGAAGAAAATAGCATGATGAGGAAGAAAATATGCATCATGATGAAGAAAATAAGCATCATGATGAATAAAGTATGCATCATGATGAATTAAATTAGCATCACGATGAATGAAATGAGCATTATGAAGAAGAAAAAATGTATCATGATGAAGAAAATATGAATTATGATGAAGAAAATGGGCCACATGATGAAGAAAATTCGCATCATGATGAAGAAAATTAGCATCACTATGAAGAAAACATGATGAAGAAAATGAGCATCATGATGAAGAAAATGGATATCATGATGAAGATAACGAGCATCATGATGATGAAAATATGCATCATGATGAAGAAAATGAGCATCATAATGAAGAAAATGAGTATCATGATGAAGGAAATGAGCATCATGACGAAGACAATGAGCATCATGATTAAGAAAATATGTATCATGATGAATAAAATATGCATCATGATGAAGAAAATGAGCATCACGATGAAGAAAATGAGCGTCACGATGAAGAAAATATGCATCATGATGAAGAAAATGAGCATCATAATGAAGAAAATGATCATCATGACGAAGTAAATATGCATCATGAAAAAGAAAAAGAACATCATAATAAAGGAAATGAACATCAGGATGAAGGAAATGAGCATCACGATGAAGAAAATGAGCATCATGATGAAGGAAATGAGCATCACGATTAAGGAAATGAGCATCATGATGAAGAAAATATGCATCATGATGAAAAAAATATGCATCATGATGAAAAAAATATGAATCATGATGAAGGAAATGAGCATCATGATGAAGAAAATATATATCGTGATGAAGAAAATATGCATCATGTGAAGAAATTAACATCATGATGAAGAAAATGATCATCATGATGAATAAAATATGCATCATTATGAAGGAAATGAGCATCATAATGAAGGAAATGAGCATCATGATGATGGAAATGAGCATAATGATGAATAAATGATCTTCGCGATGAAGAAAATATGCATCATGATGAAGATAAAATGCATCATGATGGAGAAAATATGCATCTTAATAAAGAAAATGAGCATCATGACGAAGAAAATATACATCATAATGAAGAAAATGAGCATCATACGAAATGAGCATCGTAATGAAGAAGGAAATGAGCATCATGATAAAGAAAATGAGCATCATGATGTAGAAAAAATGCAACATGATGAAGAAAATAGTATGATGAGGAAGAAAATATGAATCATGATGAAGAAAATAAGCATCATGATGAATAAAATATGCATCGTGATGAAGGAAATTAGCATCACGATGAAGGAAATGAGCATTATGAAGAAGAAAAAATGTAACATGATGAAGAAAATATGAATTATGATGAAGAAAATGAGCCACGTGATGAAGAAAATATGCATCATGATGAAGAAAATGAGCATAACGATGAAGAAAACATGATGAAGAAAATGAGCATCATGATGAAGAAAATGGGTATCATGATGAAGGAAATGAGCATCAAGATGAAGAAAATGAACATCATGATAAAGAAATATGCATTATGATAAAGAAAATATGCATCGTGATGAAGAAAATATGCATAATGATGAAGAAAATTAGCATCACGATGAAGGAAATGAGCATCATGATGAGGAAATATGCATCATGATAAGAAAATATGTATCATTATGGAGAAAAATGCATCGTGGCGAAAAAAACATGCATCATAATGAAGAAAATGAGCATAATAATGAAGAAAATTAGCATCTTGATAAAGCAAATAAGTATCATGATGAAGAAAATGAGCATCATGATGAATAAAATATTCATCATGATGAAGAAAATATGCATCGTCATGAAAAAATATGCATCATAATTAAAAAAATGAGCATCATGTTGAAGAAAATGAGCATTAAGATGTAGAAAATATGCATCATGATGAATAAAATGATCAATATGATGAAGAAAATGAGCATGATGATGAAGGAAATATGCATCATGATGAAGGAAATGAGCATCATAATGAAGAAAATGAGCATCATAATGAAGGAAATGAGCATAATGTTGAATAAATGAGCTTCATGATGAAGAAAATGTGCATCATGATGAAGATAATATGCATCATAATGAAGAAAATGAGCATCATGATGAATAAAATATGCATCATGATTAAGTAAATGAGCATCATGATTAAGAGAATATGCATTATGATGAAGAAAATATGCATCATGATGAAGAAAATATAAAGAGAATGAGCATCATAAAGAAGGAAATGAGCATCATGATGAAGAAAATAAGCATCATGATGAAGAAAATATGCAACATGATGAAGAAAATAGCATGATAAGGAAGAAAATATGCATCATGATGAAGAAAATAAACATCATGATGATTAAAATATGAATCATGATGAAGGAAATTAACATCACGATAAAGAAAATGAACATTATAAAAAAGAAAAAAATGTATCATGATGAAGAAAATGAGCATCACGATGAAGAAAATGAGCATCATGATGAAGAAAATGGATATCATGATGAAGGAAATGAGCATCATCATGAAGAAAATGAGCATAATGATGAAGAAAATATGCATCATGATAAAGAAAACATGATGAAGAAAATGAGCATCATGATAAAGAAAATGAGTATCATGATGAAGGAAATGAGCGTCACGATGAAGGAAATGAGCGTCACGATGAAGAAAATGAGCGTCACGATGAAGAAAATGAGCATTATGATGAAGAAAATGAGCATCATAATGAAGAAAATGAGCACCATGACAAAGTAAATATGCATCATGAAAAAGAAAATGAACATCATGATAAAGGAAATGAACATCAGGATGAAAGAAATGAGCATCATAATGAATAAAATATTCACCAAGATGAAGAAAATGAGCATCATGATAAAGAAAATATGCATTATGATGAAGAAAATGAGCATCATGATGAAGGAAATGAGCATCATGATGAAAAAAATATGCATCATGATGAAGAAAATGGGCAACATGATGAATAAAATATGAATCATGATGAAGGAAATGAGCATCATAATGAAGGAAATGAGCATCATAATGAATAAAATGAACATCATAATGAAGGAAATGATCATCACGATTAAGGAAATGAGCATCATGATGAAAAAATATCCATCATGATGAAGAAAATATGCATCAAGATGAAGAAAATGAGTATCATGATGAAGAAAATATGCATCACGTTGATTAAAATATGCATCACGATGAAGAAAATATGCATCGTGATGAAGGAAATGAGCATCATGATCAATGAAATGAGCATCAAGATGAAGAAAATATGCAACATTATGAAGAAAATGAGCATCATGATGAAGAAAATATGCATCATGACGAAGAAAATGAGCATTATGATGAAGAAAATATGCATCATGATGTAGAAAATATGCACCGTGATGAAAAAAATATTTATCATGATTAAAAAAATGAGCGTCATGATGAAGAAAATGAGCATTAAGATGTAGAAAATATGCATCATGATCAGGAAAATATGCATCATGATAAAGAAAATGAGCATCCTGATGAAGAAAATATGCATCATGATGAAGAAAATGAGCATCGTGATGAAGAAAATTTTATTCACCAAGATGAAGAAAATGAGCATCATGATGAAGAAAATATGCATTATGATGAAGAAAATGAGCATCATGATGAAGGAAATGAGCATCATGATGAAAAAAATGCATCATGATGAAGAAAATGAGCATCATGATGAATAAAATATGCATCATGATGAAGGAAATGAGCATCATAATGAAGGAAATGAGCATCATAATGAAGAAAATGAACATCATGATGAAGAAAATATGCATCATAATGAAGGAAATGATCATCATAATGAAGGAAATGAGCATCATGATGAAGGAAATGAACATCAAGATGAAGAAAATGTGCATCATGATCAAGAAATATGCATCATGATAAAGATACTGAGCATCATGATGAAGAAAATATTCATTATAATGAAGGAAATGAGCATCATGATGAAGAAAATGAGCATCATGATGAAGAAAATATTCATTATGATGAAGAAAATATGCATCGTGATGAAAAAAATATGCATCATGATTAAAAAAATGAGCATCATGGTGAAGAAAATGAGCATTAAGATGTAGAAAATATGCATCATGTTGAAGAAAATGATCAATGTGATGAAGAAAACGAGCATCATGATGTATAAAATATGCATCATGATGAATGAAATGAGCATCATAATGAAGGAAATGAGCATCATAATAAAGGAAATGAGCATCATGATTAAGGAAATGAGCATAATGATGAAAAATGAGCTTCATGATGAAGAAAATGTGCATCATGATGAAGATAATATACATCATGATGGAGAAAATATGCATCTTAATAAAGAAAATGAGCATCATGACGAAGAAAACATACATCATAATGAAGAAAATGAGTATCATGATGAAGAAAATATACATCATGATTAAGAAAATGAGCATCATGATTAAGAGAATATGCATTATGATGTAGAAAATATGCATCATGATGAAGAAAATATAAAGAGAATGAGTATCATGAAGAAGGAAATGAGCATCATGATGCTCATTTAAATATGGAATATGATGAAGAAAATAGCATGATGAGGAAGAAAATATGCATCATGATGAAGAAAATATGCATCGTGATGAAGGAAATGAGCATCATGATCAATGAAATGAGCATCAAGATGAAGAAAATATGCAACATTATGAAGAAAATGAGCATCATGATGAAGAAAATATGCATCATGACGAAGAAAATGAGCATTATGATGAAGAAAATATGCATCATGATGTAGAAAATATGCACCGTGATGAAAAAAATATTTATCATGATTAAAAAAATGAGCGTCATGATGAAGAAAATGAGCATTAAGATGTAGAAAATATGCATCATGATCAGGAAAATATGCATCATGATAAAGAAAATGAGCATCCTGATGAAGAAAATATGCATCATGATGAAGAAAATGAGCATCGTGATGAAGAAAATTTTATTCACCAAGATGAAGAAAATGAGCATCATGATGAAGAAAATATGCATTATGATGAAGAAAATGAGCATCATGATGAAGGAAATGAGCATCATGATGAAAAAAATGCATCATGATGAAGAAAATGAGCATCATGATGAATAAAATATGCATCATGATGAAGGAAATGAGCATCATAATGAAGGAAATGAGCATCATAATGAAGAAAATGAACATCATGATGAAGAAAATATGCATCATAATGAAGGAAATGATCATCATAATGAAGGAAATGAGCATCATGATGAAGGAAATGAACATCAAGATGAAGAAAATGTGCATCATGATCAAGAAATATGCATCATGATAAAGATACTGAGCATCATGATGAAGAAAATATTCATTATAATGAAGGAAATGAGCATCATGATGAAGAAAATGAGCATCATGATGAAGAAAATATTCATTATGATGAAGAAAATATGCATCGTGATGAAAAAAATATGCATCATGATTAAAAAAATGAGCATCATGGTGAAGAAAATGAGCATTAAGATGTAGAAAATATGCATCATGTTGAAGAAAATGATCAATGTGATGAAGAAAACGAGCATCATGATGTATAAAATATGCATCATGATGAATGAAATGAGCATCATAATGAAGGAAATGAGCATCATAATAAAGGAAATGAGCATCATGATTAAGGAAATGAGCATAATGATGAAAAATGAGCTTCATGATGAAGAAAATGTGCATCATGATGAAGATAATATACATCATGATGGAGAAAATATGCATCTTAATAAAGAAAATGAGCATCATGACGAAGAAAACATACATCATAATGAAGAAAATGAGTATCATGATGAAGAAAATATGCATCATGATTAAGAAAATGAGCATCATGATTAAGAGAATATGCATTATGATGTAGAAAATATGCATCATGATGAAGAAAATATAAAGAGAATGAGTATCATGAAGAAGGAAATGAGCATCATGATGCTCATTTAAATATGGAATATGATGAAGAAAATAGCATGATGAGGAAGAAAATATGCATCATGATGCTTGTATGCATCATGATGAATTAAATTAGCATCACGATGAATGAAATGGGCATTATGAAGAAGAAAAAATGTATCATGATGAAGAAAATATGAATTATGATGAAGAAAATGGGCCACATGATGAAGAAAATTCGCATCATGATGAAGAAAATGAGCATCACGATGAAGAAAACATGATGAAGAAAATGGGCCTCATGATGAAGAAAATGGATATCATGATGAAGAAAATATGCACATGATGAAGAAAATGAGCATCATGATGAAGAAAATGAGTATTATGATGAAGGAAATGAGCATCATGATGAAGAAAATGAGCATCATGATTAAGAAAATATGTATCATGATGAATAAAATATGCATCATGTTGAAGAAAATGAGCATCACGATGAAGAAAATGAGCGTCACGATGAAGAAAATATGCATCATGATGAAGAAAATGAGCATCATATTGAAGAAAATGATCATCATGACGAAATAAATATGCATCATGAAAAAGAAAATGAACATCATGATAAAGGAAATGAACATCAGGATGAAGGAAATGAGCATCACGATGAAGGAAGTGAGCATCATGATTAAGGAAATGAGCATCATGATGAAGAAAATATGCATCATGATGAAAAAAATTAGCATCATGATGAAGAAGATATGCATCATGACGAAGGAAATGAGCATCATGACGAAGTGAAGAAAATATGCATCATGATGAAGAAAATATGCATCATGATGAAGGAAATGAGCATCATGATGAAGAAAATATGCAACGTGATGAAGAAAATATGTATCATGATGAAGAAATTAACATCATGATGAAGAAAATGATCATCATGATGAATAAAATATGCATCATTATGAAGGAAATGAGCATCATAATGTAGGAAATGAGCATCATGATGATGGAAATGAGCATAATGATGAATAAATGATCTTCATGATGTAGAAAATGTGCATCATGATGAAGATAAAATGCATCATGATGGAGAAAATATGCATCTTAATAAAGTAAATATGCATCATGAAAAAGAAAATGAACATCATGATAAAGGAAATGAACATCAGGATGAAGGAAATGAGCATTACGATGAAGGAAATGAGCATCATGATGAATAAAATATTCACCAAGATGAAGAAAATGAGCATCATGATGAAAAAAATATGAATAATGATGAAGAAAATGAGCATCACGATGAAGAAAATATGCATTATGATGAAGAAAATGAATAACATGATGAAGGAAATGAGCATCATGATGAAAAAATTAAGCATCATGATGAAGAAAATGAGCATCATGATGAATAAAATATGCATCATGATGAAGGAAATGAGCATCATAATGAAGGAAATGAGCATCATAATGAAGAAAATGAACATCATATTGAAGGAAATGATCATCACGATTAAGGAAATGAGCATCATGATGAAAAAATATGCATCATGATGAAGAAAATGAACATCATAATGAAGGAAATGAACATCATAATGAAGAAAATGAACATCATAATGAAGGAAATGATCATCACGATTAAGGAAATGAGCATCATGATGAAAAAAATATGCATCATGATGAATAAATGAGTATCATGATGAAGAAAATATGCATCACGATGATTAAAATAAGCATCATGGTGACGAAAATATGCATCACGATGAAGGAAATGAGCATCATGATCAAGGAAATGAGCATCAAGATGAAGAAAATATGCATCATGATGAAGAAAATGAGCATCATGATGAAGAAAATATGCATCATGACGAAGAAAATGAGCATTATGATGAAGAAAATACGCATCATGATGAAGAAAATATGCACCGTGATGAAAAAAATATTTATCATGATTAAAAAAATGAGCGTCATGATGAAGAAAATGAGCATTAAGATGTAGAAAATATGCATCATGATGAAGAAAATGATCAATATGATGAAGAAAATGAGCATCATGATGAAAAAATATGCATCATAGTGAAGGAAATGATCATCATAGTGAAGGAAATGAGCATCATGATGAAGGAAATGAGCATCAAGATGAAGAAAATATGCATCATGATCAAGAAAATTTGCATCATGATAAAGTAAATGAGCATCATGATGAAGAAAATGAGCATCATGATGAAGAAAATATTCATCATGATGAAGAAAATATGCATCGTGATGAAAAAAATATGCATCATGATTAAAAAAATGAGCATCATGATGAAGAAAATGAGCATTAAGATATAGAAAATATGCATCATGTTGAAGAAAATGATCAATGTGATGAAGAAAATGAGCATCATGATGTATAAAATATGCATCATGATGAATGAAATGAGCATCATAATGAAGGAAATGAACATCATAATAAAGGAAATGAGCATCATGATGAAGGAAATGAGCATAATGATGAATAAATGAATTTCATGATGAAGAAAATGTGCATCATGACGAAGATAATATGCATCATGATGGAGAAAATATGCATCTTAATAACGAAAATGAGCATCATGACGAAGAAAACATGCATCATAATGAAGAAAATGAACATCATGATGAAGAAAATATGTATCATGATTAAGAAAATGAGCATCATGATTAAGAGAATATGCATTATGATGAAGAAAATATGCATCATGATGAAGAAAATATAAAGAGAATGAGTATCACGAAGAAGGAAATGAGCATCATGATGAAGAAAATGAGCATCATGATAAAGAAAATATGCAATATGATGAAGAAAATAGCATGATGAGGAAGAAAATATGCATCATGATGAAGAAAATAAGCATCATGATGAATAAAGTATGCATCATGATGAATGAAATTAGCATCACGATGAATGAAATGAGCATTATGAAGAAGAAAAAATGTATCATGATGAAAAAAATATGAATTATGATGAAGAAAATGAGCTACATGATCAAGAAAATATGCATCATGATGAAGAAAATGAGCATCACGATGAAGAAAACATGCTGAAGAAAATGAGCATCAAGATGAAGAAAATGGATTTCATGATGAAGATAATGAGCATCACGATGAAGAAAATATGCATCATGATGAAGAAAATGAGCATCATGATGAAGAAAGTGAGTATCATGATGAAGGAAATGAGCATCATGATGAAGAAAATGAGCATCATGATTAAGAAAATATGCATTATGATGAAGAAAATGAGCATCACGATGAAGAAAATGAGTGTCACGAAGAAAGAAAATATGCATCATGATGAAGAAAATGTGCATCATAGTGAAGAAAATGATCATCATGACGAAGAAAATATGCTTCATGAAAAAGAAAATGAACATCATGATAAAGGAAATGAACATCAGGATGAAGGAAATGAGCATCACGATGAAGGAAATGAGCATCATGATGAAGAAAATATGAATCATGATGAAGAAAATGAGCATCATGATGAAGAAAATATGCATTATGATGAAGAAAATGAGCATCATGATGTAGGAAATGAGCGTCATGATTAAGGAAATGAGTATCATTATGAAGAAAATATGCATCATGATGAAAAAAATGAGCATCATGATGAAGAAGATATGCATCATGATGAAGGAAATGAGCATCATGATGAAGAAGATATGCATCATGATGAAGGAAATGAGCATCATGATGAAGTGAAGAAAATATGCATCATGATGAAGAAAATATGATTCATGATGAAGGAAATGAGCATCATGAAGAAGAAAATATGCATCGTGATGAAGAAAATATGCATCATGATTAAGAAATTAACATCATGATGAAGAAAATGATCATCATGATGAATAAAATATGCATCATTATGAAGGAAATGAGCATCATAATGAAGGAAATGAGCATCATGATGAAGGAAATGAGCATAATGATGAATAAATGATCTTCATGATGAAGAAAATGTGAATCAAGATGAATATAAAATGCAATATGATGGAGAAAATATGCATCTTAATAAAGAAAATGAGCATCATGACGAAGAAAATATGAATCATAATGAAGAAAATGAGCATCATGATGAAGAAAATATGTATCATGATTAAGAAAATGAGCATCATGATTAAGAGAATATGCATTATGATGAAGAAAATATGCATCATGATGAAGAAAATATAAAGAAAATGAGCATCATGAAGAAGGAAATGAGCATCATGATAAAGAAAATGAGCATCATGATGAAGAAAATATGCAACATGATGAAGAAAATAGCATGATGATGAAGAAAATATGCATCATGATGAAGAAAATAAGCATCATGATGAATAAAATATGCATCATGATGAAGGAAATTAGCATCACGATGAAGGAAATGAGCATTATGAAGAAGAAAAAATGTATAATGATGAAGAAAATATGAATTATGATGAAGAAAATGTGCATCATGATGAAGAAAATGAGCATCACGACGAAGAAAAATGATGAAGAAAATGAGCATCATGATGAAGAAAATGGGTATCATGATGAAGGAAATGAGCATCAAGATGAAGAAAATGAACATCATGATAAATAAATATGCGTTATGATAAAGAAAATATGCATCATGATGAAGAAAATGAACATCACGATGAAGAAAATAAGCGTCACGATGAAGAAAATGAGCATCATGATGAAGAAAATATGCATCATGATAAAGAAAATGAGCATCATAATGAAGAAAATGATCATCATGACGAAGTAAATATGCATCATGAAAAAGAAAATAAACATCATGATAAAGGAAATGAGCATCACGATGAAGGAAATGAGCATCATGATGAAGAAAATGTGCATCATGATGAAGAAAAATGCATCATGATAAAGAAAATGTGCATCACGATGAAGAAAATGACCGTCACGATAAAGAAAATGAGCATCATGATGTAGAAAATATGCATCATGATGAAGAAAATGAACATCATAATGAAGAAAATGATCATCATGACGAAGTAAATATGCATCATGGAAAATAAAATAAACATCTTGATAAAGGAAATGAACATCAGGATGAAAGAAATGAGCATCACGATGAAGGAAATAAGCATCATGATGAATAAAATATTCACCAAGATGAAGAAAATGAGCATCATGATGAAGAAAATATGCATCTTGATGAAGAAAATGAGTATCATAATGAAGAAAATAAGCATCATGACGAAGTAAATATGAATCATGAAAAAGAAAATGAACATCATGATAAAGGAAATGAACATCAGGATGAAGGAAATGAGCATTACGATGAAAGAAATGAACATCATGATGAATAAAATATTCACCAAGATTAAGAAAATGAGCATCATGATGAAAAAAATATGTATCATGATGAAGAAAATGAGCATCATGATGAAGAAAATATGCATTATGATGAAGAAAATTAGCATCATGATGAAGGAAATGAGCATCATGATGAAAAAAATATGCATCATGATGAAGAAAATGAGCATCATGATGAATAAAATATGCATCATGATGAAGGAAATGAGCATCATAATTAAGGAAATGAGCATCATAATGAAGAAAACGAACATCATAATGAAGGAAAGGATCATCACGATTTAGGAAATGAGCATCATGATGAAAAAATATGCAACATGATGAAGGAAATGAACATCATAATGAAGGAAATGAACATCATAATGAAGAAAATGAACATCATAATGAAGGAAATGATCATCACGATTAGGAAATGAGCATCATGATGAAAAAAATATGCATCATGATGAAGAAAATATGCATCAAGATGAAGAAAATGAGTATCATGATGAAGAAAAATATGCATCATGATGATTAATATAAGCATCATGATGAAGAAAATATGCATCACGATGAAGGAAATGAGCATCATGATCAAGGAAATTAGCATCAAGATGAAGAAAATATGCATCATGATGAAGAAAATGAGCATCATGATGAAGAAAATATACACCATGACGAAGAAAATGAGCATTATGATGAAGAAAATATGCATCATGATGAAGAAAATATGCACCGTGATGAAAAAAATATTTATCATGATGAAAAAAATGAGCATCATGATGAAGAAAATGAGCATTAAGATGTAGAAAATATGCATCATGATGAAGAAAATGATCAATATGATGAAGAAAATAAGCATCATGATGAAGAAAATATGCATCATGATGAAGGAAATGATCATCATAATGAAGGAAATGAGCATCATGATGAAGGAAATGAGCATCGAGATGAAGAAAATATGCATCATGATCAAGAAAATATGCATCATGATAAAGAAAATGAGCATCATGATGAAGAAAATATGCATCATAATGAAGGAAATGAGCATCATGATGAAGAAAATGAGCATCATGATGAAGAAAATATTCATCATGATGAAGAAAATATGCATTGTGATGAAAAAAATATGCATCATGATTAAAAAAATGAGCATCATAATGAAGAAAATGAGCATTAAGATGTAGAAAATATGCATCATGTTGAATAAAATGATCAATGTGATGAAGAAAATGAGCATCATGATGTATAAAATATGCATCATGATGAATGAAATGAGCATCATAATGAAGGAAATGAGCATCATAATAAAGGAAATGAGCATCATGATGAAGGAAATGAGCATAATGATGAATAAATGATCTTCATGATGAAGAAAATGTGAATCAAGATGAATATAAAATGCAATATGATGGAGAAAATATGCATCTTAATAAAGAAAATGGGCATCGTGACGAAGAAAATATGAATCATAATGAAGAAAATGAGCATCATGATGAAGAAAATATGTATCATGATTAAGAAAATGAGCATCATGATTAAGAGAATATGCATTATGATGAAGAAAATATCATCATGATGAAGAAAATATAAAGAGAATGAGCATCATGAAGAAGGAAATGAGCATCATGATAAAGAAAATGAGCATCATGATGAAGAAAATATGCAACATGATGAAGAAAATAGCATGATGATGAAGAAAATATGCATCATGATGAAGAAAATAAGCATCATGATGAATAAAATATGCATCATGATGAAGGAAATTAGCATCACGATGAAGTAAATGAGCATTATGAAGAAGAAAAAATGTATAATGATGAAGAAAATATGAATTATGATGAAGAAAATGAGCCACGTGATGAAAAAAATGTGCATCATGATGAAGAAAATGAGCATCACGATGAAGAAAACATGATGAAGAAAATGAGCATCATGATGAAGAAAATTGGTATCATGATGAAGGAAATGAGCATCAAGATGAAGAAAATGAACATCATGATAAATAAATATGCTTTATGATAAAGAAAATATGCATCGTGATGTAGAAAATATGCATAATGATGAAGAAAATTAGCTTCATGATGAAGAAAATATGCATCATGATGAATAAAATATGCATCATGATGAAGAAAATGAACATCACGAGGAATAAAATGAGCGTCACGATGAAGAAAATGAGCATCATGATGAAGAAAATATGCATCATGATAAAGAAAATGAGCATCATAATGAAGAAAATGATCATCATGACGAAGTAAATATGCATCATGAAAAAGAAATAAACATCATGATAAAGGAAATGAGCATCACGATGAAGGAAATGAGCATCATGATGAAGAAAATGAGCATCATGATGAAGAAAATATGCATCATGATGAATAAAATATGCATCATGATGAAGAAAATGTGCATCACGATGAAGAAAATGGGCGTCACGATGAAGAAAATGAGCATCATGATGTAGAAAATATGCATCATGATGAAGAAAATGAACATCATAATGAAGAAAATGATCATCATGACGAAGTAAATATGCATCATGGAAAAGAAAATAAACATATTGATAAAGGAAATGAACATCAGGATGAAAGAAATGAGCATCACGATGAAGGAAATAAGCATCATGATGAATAAAATATTCACCAAGATGAAGAAAATGAGCATCATGATGAAGAAAATATGCATCATGATGAAGAAAATGAGTATCATAATGAAGAAAATAAGCATCATGACGAAGTTAATATGCATCATGAAAAAGAAAATGAACATCATGATAAAGGAAATGAACATCAGGATGAAGGAAATGAGCATTACGAAGAAAGAAATGAGCATCATGATGAATAAAATATTCACCAAGATGAAGAAAATGAAAATCATGATGAAAAAAATATGTATCATGATGAAGAAAATTAGCATCATGATGAAGAAAATATGCATTATGATGAAGAAAATGAGCATCATGATGAAGGAAATGAGCATCATGATGAAAAAAATATGCATCATGATGAAGAAAATAAGCATCATGATGAATAAAATATGCATCATGATGAAGGAAATGAGCATCATAATGAAGTAAATGAGCATCATAATGAAGAAAACGAACATCATAATGAAGGAAAGGATCATCACGATTTAGGAAATGAGCATCATGATGAAAAAATATGCAACATGATGAAGGAAATGAACATCATAATGAAGGAAATGAACATCATAATGAAGAAAATGAACATCATAATGAAGGAAATGATCATCACGATTAGGAAATGAGCATCATGATGAAAAAAATATGCATCATGATGAAGAAAATATGCATCAAGATGAAGAAAATGAGTATCATGATGAAGAAAAATATGCATCATGATGATTAATATAAGCATCATGATGAAGAAAATATGCATCACGATGAAGGAAATGAGCATCATGATCAAGGAAATTAGCATCAAGATGAAGAAAATATGCATCATGATGAAGAAAATGAGCATCATGATGAAGAAAATATACACCATGACGAAGAAAATAAGCATTATGATGAACAAAATATGCATCATGATGAAGAAATATGCACCGTGATGAAAAAAATATTTATCATGATGAAAAAAATGAGCATCATGATGAAGAAAATGAGCATTAAGATGTAGAAAATAGGCATCATGATGAAGAAAATGATCAATATGATGAAGAAAATAAGCATCATGATGAAGAAAATATGCATCATAATGAAGGAAATGATCATCATAATGAAGGAAATGAGCATCACGATGAAGGAAATGAGCATCGAGATGAAGAAAATATGCATCATGATCAAGAAAATATGCATCATGATAAAGAAAATGAGCATCATGATGAAGAAAATATGCATCATAATGAAGGAAATGAGCATCATGATGAAGAAAATGAGCATCATGATGAAGAAAATATTCATCATGATGAAGAAAATATGCATTGTGATGAAAAAAATATGCATCATGATTAATAAAATGAGCATCATAATGAAGAAAATGAGCATTAAGATGTAGAAAATATGCATCATGTTGAATAAAATGATCAATGTGATGAAGAAAATGAGCATCATGATGTATAAAATATGCATCATGATGAATGAAATGAGCATCATAATGAAGGAAATGAGCATCATAATAAAGGAAATGAGCAACATAATGAAGGAAATGAGCATAATGATGAATAAATGAGCTTCGTGATGAAGAAAATGTGCATCACGATGAAGATAATATGCATCATGATGGTGAAAATATGCATCTTAATAAAGAAAATGAGCATCATGACGAAGAAAACATGCATCAAAATGAAGAAAATGAGCATCATGATGAAGAATATATGCATCATGATTAAGAAAATGAGCATCATGATTAAGAGAATATGCATTATGATGAAGAAAATATGCATCATGATGAAGAAAATATAAAGAGAATGAGTATCATGAAGATGGAAATGAGCATCATTATGAAGAAAATGAGCATCATGATGAAGAAAATATGCAATATGATGAAGAAAATAGCATGATGAGGAAGAAAATATGCATCATGATGAATGAAATTATCATCACGATGAATGAAATGAGCATTATGAAGAAGAAAAAATGTATCATGATGAAGAAAATATGAATTATGATGAAGAAAATGAGCTACATGATGAAGAAAATATGCATCATGATGAAGAAAATGAGCATCACGATGAAGAAAACATGATGAAGAAAATGAGCATCATGATGAAGAAAATGGATCTCATGATGAAGATAATGAGCATCATGATGAAGAAAATGAACATCATGATGAAGAAAATGAGTATCATGATGAAGGAAATGAGCATCATGATGAAGAAAATGAGCATCATGATTAAGAAAATATGCATCATGATGAATAAAATACGCATCATGATGAAGAAAATGAGCATCACGATGAAGAAAATGAGCATCACGATGAAGAAAATATGCATCATGATGAAGAAAATGAGCATCATAATGAAGAAAATGATCATCATGACGAAGTAAATATGCATCATGAAAAAGAAAATGAACATCATGATAAAGGAAATGAACATCAGGATGAAGGAAATGAGCATCACGATGAAGAGAATGGGCATCATGATGAAGAAAATATGAATCATGATGAAGAAAATGAGCATCATGATGGAGAAAATATGCATTACGATGAAGAAAATGAGCATCATGATGAAGGAAATGAGCATCATGATTAAGGAAATGAGCATCATGATGAAGAAAATATGCATCATGATGAAAAAAATGAGCATCATGATGAAGAAGATATGCATCATGATGAAGTGAAGAAAATATGCCTCATGATGAAGAAAATATGCATCATGATGAAGGAAATGAGCATCATGATGAAGAAAATATGCATCGTGATGAAGAAAATATGCATCATGATGAAGAAATTAACATCATGATGAAGAAAATGATCATCATGATGAATAATTTATGCATCATTATGAAGGAAATGAGCATCATAATGAAGGAAATGAGCATCATAATGAAGAAAATGAACATCATAATGAAGGAAATGATCATCACGATTAAGGAAATGAGCATCATGATGAAAAATATGCATCATGACGAAGGAAATGAACATCATAATGAAGGAAATGAACATCATAATGAAGAAAATGAACATCATAATGAAGGAAATGATCATCACGATTAGGAAATGAGCATCATGATGAAGAAAATATGCATCAAGATGAAGAAAATGAGTATCATGATGAAGAAAAAAATGCATCACGATGATTAAAATAAGCATCATGATGAAGAAAATATGCATCACGATGAAGGAAATGAGCATCATGATCAAGGAAATGAGCATCAAGATGAAGAAAATATGTATCATGATGAAGAAAATGAGCATCATGATGAAGAAAATATGCATCATGACGAAGAAAATGAGCATTATTGTCACGCCCCGACCCCAGACAGAATGCGACAACCGCCACGTTAACCATAAATTTCGCAGAATGGGTGCACTCCACTCCACAAAGTTTATAGAAAACGTAAGGCTTGCTATCAAGTACCTGTAGAGCTGAACAACTGATAACAACGGGTACAACCCGAGGACATCATCTCAAAAAGTATCAACAAGGATTTACAAAGGTACAAAATACAACGATGTAACTTAGTTTAAAGAAAATATACATGAACGATATAACATCGCGAAGGTACAAAACGAACATCAAGGGGGTCACCAAATATAAACTATACAATCTCGCCAATGAATCCGTCAATTTACATAAAAGAGAAAGTACCCAAAACACGGATTGGATGATGAACAAACGATAGGAAAACCTCCAACCAAAACGATATCAACAGCCTGAAAAGGAAAGAATGATGGGGGTGAGCAAAACCACTAGCTCAGTGAGGTGATAAGCCGGTCACCCCGACCCTTATACGAAGCATGTATTCCACTCGCGGTTCATAACATAAAATCCCACATTTCGTCCCACAATAACTATTTCTCACTCAGTATACATATTAATGAAAATAAAAACCTTAGTGCACATTTACGAATAACACAATTAGTTCAAACAACATGTTATAACATAAAAGACGCGTGGGTAGTCAATATACTCCTCGAACTGAGCTCTCCGTCGAGAGACAGTCCAAGCCCGTCACCGTTACTCTAGATAAAATGCACATTAATATTCTTTCTCAATATGCCAAGTGCTAAAGTTCACAATTCAATATCGACGTGAATACTTGAAATGATCAAACATATAAACATATATGACATGCATGTCCCACACCGATGACGTTGACTGAGCCTATAATAGACTGATCCATCTAACGATCACCCTCCAGAGTATCAGTATTTGGCAAATGGACAGGTGCCCCCTTAGATCTAACTCACCCGGGTTTGCCAATCCCGGGCAACTTAGTTGTCACTCTAACTCACCCGAACCGCGACAATTCGGGCTACTTAATCAATGTCGCTCCAACTCACCCGAACCGTGACCAATTCGGGCTACTTAACCTTGGTACCAGGCATACATATGCATATGCATCATAAGATGAATAACGACTCAAGTTAGAGTCTTAATTGGCACACAAGAATAACCAGAAATCAATTCTCAAATAATTCACAATAAATGCTATCAGATATCGAGCCGACAAAGCTCTTCAACATAAGTTAAAATCAATAATACTCAGAAAATGGCTAACAGGACTCTAACCAGAGCAATCGAGCCAATCAGGCTCTTTACCACATAACACAATACCAAATAATTTTATTATCAATTAACTAAAACTAAAATAAATGCACATTTATCGAGGGTCCACACTTCCCACAAGAGAAGGCGTTCCCAAATTATCAACTCACAAGGAAGTGATTAACTCTCTCCGGAATCTGAAGTCGGTCCCTTGCCCTTCGTCGATGGTTCTTTACCTAGAAAGGAGATGAGCAATTAAAGACAAATTAAAATAATGGCATGTAACTCCTTAACATCAGTTCCCAATCCCATATAACCGTTTCAATACATTAACTAAACGAAACGATAAAAAAAATAAGTTTGAATTCGACATAAAAATTCTGAAATTTTCCAGCTAGCGGCAGTTTACGAGAAAAATCATAACTAATTATAGAATAATCGGATTGAGGCGTTTCAAGTGGCTACGGAAAGCTAACGAGTTCAGCTACGTACAGAAATTAAGTTTGCAAACTTTCAAGGGTAATAGCTATGTCAAAATCAGTTCGAACAGTCTGCAAATTACCACATACCAAAAAGAAAAACCCCACAAAATTACAAAATCATGGAAGAAGGAAGCTTAATTCACACACCACTTACCTCAAAACAACTTAGAAACCACCTAGGATGAGGGTTGTAAGGGAGAATTTGATCAACAAGGGTTTCTACTCTTCACTCTTTTCTTTCCCCTCTTTTGCTTTTCTTCTCACGTTCTTCTCTCTCTTTTTTTTTTAACTTTAGCCTTACTAATTATATATCAGGTCATTTAAGTGGGCTGAAACTTTGGGCCACAAAATAAATAAATAAGTTTGGGCTTTCTAAAAATATCTAGTTGGGCTTAATTGGGCTGGCCTTTTGGTCTATAAAAATAAATAAATAGGTTTTGGGCTTTCTAAAAAAAATCTAGTTGGGCTTAATTGGGCTGGCCTTTTTGGGCTATAAAAATAAATAAATAAATAGGTTTTGGGCTTTCTAAAAAAAATCTAGTTGAACTAAGATATTATAATTATGATGAAGAAAATATGCATCATGACGAAGAAAATATGCACCGTGATGAAAAAATATTTATCATGATGAAAAAAATGAGCGTCATGATGAAGAAAATGAGCATTAAGATGTAGAAAATATGCATCATGATGAAGAAAATGATCAATATGATGAAGAAAATGAGCATCATGATGAAGAAAATATGCATCATAATGAAGGAAATGATCATCATAATGAAGGAAATGAGCATCATGATGAAGGAAATGAGCATCATGATGAAGAAAATGAGCATCATGATGAAGAAAATATGCATCATAATGAAGGAAATGAGCAACATGATGAAGAAAATGAGCATCATGATGAAGAAAATATTCATCATGATGAAGAAAATATGCATTGTGATGAAAAAAATATGCATCATGATGAAAAAAATGAGCATCATAATGAAGAAAATGAGCATTAAGATGTAGAAAATATGCATCATGTTGAATAAAATGATCAATGTGATGAAGAAAATGAGCATCATGATGTATAAAATATGCATCATGATGAATGAAATGAGCATCATAATGAAGGAAATGAGCATCATAATAAAGGAAATGAGCAACATAATGAAGGAAATGAGCATAATGATGAATAAATTAGCTTCATGATGAAGAAAATGTGCATCATGATAAAGATAATATGCATCATGATGGAGAAAATATGCATCTTAATAAAGAAAATGAGCATCATGACGAAGAAAACATGCATCAAAATGAAGAAAATGAGCATCATGATGAAGAATATATGCATCATGATTAAGAAAATGAGCATCATGATTAAGAGAATATGCATTATGATGAAGAAAATATGCATCATGATGAAGAAAATATAAAGAGAATGAGTATCATAAAGATGGAAATGAGCATCATGATGAAGAAAATGAGCGTCATGATGAAGAAAATATGCCATATGATGAAGAAAATAGCATGATGAGAAAGAAAATATGCATCATGATGAATAAAATAAGCATCATGATAAATAAAGTATGCATCATGATAAATGAAATTATCATCACGATGAATTAAATGAGCATTATGAAGAAGAAAAAATGTATCATGATGAAGAAAATATGAATTATGATGAAGAAAATGAGCTACATGATGAATAAAATATGCATCATGATGAAGAAAATGAGCATCACGATGAAGAAAACATGATGAAGAAAAATGAGCATCATGATGAAGAAAATGGATATCATGATGAAGATAATGAGCATCATGATGAAGAAAATATGCATCATGATGAAGAAAATGAGCATCACGATGAAGAAAATGAGTATCATGATGAAGGAAATGAGCATCATGATGAAGAAAATGAGCATCATGATTAAGAAAATATGCATCATGATGAATAAAATATGCATCATGATGAAGAATATGAGCAACACGATGAAGAAAATGAGCGTCACGAAGAAGAAAATATGCATCATGATGAAGAAAATGAGCATCATAATGAAGAAAATGATCATCATGACGAAGTAAATATGCATCATGAAAAAGAAAATGAACATCATGATAAAGGAAATGAACATCAGGATGAAGGAAATGAGCATCACGATGAAGGGAATGGGCATCATGATGAAGAAAATATGAATCATGAGGAAGAAAATGAGCATCATGATGAAGACAATATGCATTATGATGAAGAAAATGAGCATCATGATGAAGGAAATAGGCATCATGATTGAGGAAATGAGCATCATGATGAAGAAAATATGCACCATGATGAAAAAAATGAGCATCATGATGAAGAAGATATGCATCATGATGAAGGAAATGAGCATCATGACGAAGTGAAGAAAATATGCCTCACGATGAAGAAAATATGCATCATGATGAAGGAAATGAGCATCATGATGAAGAAAATATGCATCTTGATGAAGAAAATATGCATCATGATGAAGAAATTAACATCATGATGAAGAAAATGATCATCATGATGAATAATTTATGCACCATTATGAAGGAAATGAGCATCATAATGAAGGAAATGAGCATCATGATGAAGGAAATTAGCATAATGATGAATAAATGAACTTCATGATAAAGAATATGTGCATCATGATGAAGATAAAATGCATCATGATGGAGAAAATATGCATCTTAATAAAGAAAATGAGCATCATGACGAATAAAATATGCATCATAATGAAGAAAATGAGCATCATAATGAAGAAAATACGCATCATGATGAAGAAAATGAGGATCATGATTAAGAGAATATGCATTATGATGAAGAAAAAGAGAATCATGATGTAGAAAATATGCATCATGATGAAGAAAATATAAAGAGAATGAGCAACATGAAGAAGGAAATGAGCATCATGATAAAGAAAATGAGCATCATGATGAAGAAAATATGCAACATGATGAGGAAGAAAATATGCATCATGATGAAGAAAATAAGCATCATGATGAATAAAATATGCATCATGATGAAGGAAATTAGCATCACGATGAAGGAAATGAGCATTATGAAGAAGAAAAAATGTATCATGATGAAGAAAATATGAATTATGATGAAGAAAATGAGCCATGTGATGAAGAAAATATGCATCATGATGAAGAAAATGAGCATCACGATGAAGAAAACTTGATGAAGAAAATGAGCATCATGATGAAGAAAATGAGTATCATGATGAAGGAAATGAGCATCATGATGAAGAAAATATGCATAATGATGAAGAAAATTAGCATCACGATGAAGGAAATGAGCATCATGATGAGGAAATATGAATCATGATGAAGAAAATATGTATCATTATGGAGAAAAAATGCATCGTGATGAAAAAAACATGCATCATAATGAAGAAAATGAGCATAATGATGAAGAAAATTAGAATCTTGATAAAGCAAATGAGTATCATGATGAAGGAAATGAGCATCATGATGTAGGAAAAATGCATTACGTTGAAGAAAAAATGCATCATGATGAAGAAAATTAGCATCATGATAAAGAAAATATGCATCATGTAAAAGAAATTGAGCATCATGATAAAAAAAATGAACATCATAAGAAGGAAATGACCATCACGATTAAGGAAATGAGCATCATGATGAAAAAAATATGTATCATGATGAAGAAAATATGCATCAAGATGAAGAAAATGATTATTAGGATGAAGAAAATATGAATCATGATGAAGAAAATATGCATCACGATGGATAAAATGTGCATCTTGATGAAGAAAATATGCATCACGATGAAGGAAATGAGCATCATGATGAAGGAAATGAGCATCAAGATGAGAAAATATGCATCATGATGAAGAAAATATGCATCATGATGAAGAAAATGAGTATTATGATGAAAAAATATGCATCATGACGAAGAAAATATGCGTCGTGATGAAAAAAAATGAGTGTCATGATGAAGAAAATGAGCATTAAGATGTAGAAAATACGCATCATGATGAAGAAAATATACATCATAATGATGAAGAAAATATACATCATAATGAAGGAAATGATCATCATAATGAAGGAAATAAGCACCATGATTAAGGAAATGAGCACCATGATGAAGGAAATGAGCATCAAGATGAAGAAAATATGCATCATGATAAAGAAAATATGCATCATGATAAAGAAAATGAGCATCATGATGAAGAAAATATGCATCATAATGAAGGAAATGAGCATCATGATGAAGAAAATAAGCATCATGTTGAAGAAAATATTCATCATGATGAAGAAAATATGTATCGTGATGAAAAAAAAATATGCATCATGATTAAAAAAATGAGCATCATGATGAAGAAAATGAGCATTAAGATGCAGAAAACATGCATCATGATGAAGAAAATGAGCATCATGATGAAAAAAATGAGCATCATGATGTAGAAAATGATTAATATGATGAAGAAAATGAGCATCATGGTGTATAAAATATGCATCAGGATGAAGGAAATGAGCATCATAATGAAGGAAATGAGCATCATAATAAAGGAAATGAGCATCATGATGAAGGAAATTAGCATAATGATGAATAAATATGTGCATAATGATGAAGAAAATTAGCATATCGATAAGCAAATGAGCATCATGATGAAGGAAATTAGCATCATGATGCAGGAAATTAGCATCATGATGAAGAAAATATGCATCATGATGAAGAAAATTAGCATCATGATGAAGAAAATATGCATTATGTAAACAAAATTAAGTATCATGATAAAGAAAATGAACATCATAATGAAGGAAATGAGCATCACGATTAAGGAAATGAGCATCATGATGAAAAAAATATGCATCATGATGAAGAAAATATGCATCATGATGAATAAAATATGCATCATGATGAAGAAAATGAGCATCGTGATGAAGAAGATGAGCATCAAGATGAATAAAATATGCATCATGATTAAGAAAATATGCATTATGATGAAAAAATAAACATCATGATAAAGAGAATGTGCATCACGATGAAGAAAATGAGAATCATATTGAAGAAAATGAGCACCGTGATGAAGAAATATTAAAAAAATGAGCATCATTATGAAGGAAATGAGCATAATGATGAAGAAAATGAGCATCATGATGAAGAAAATGTGCATCATGATGAAGAAAAAGAGTATCATGATGAAGGAAATGAGCATCATGATGAAGAAAATGAGCATCATGGTGAAAAAATATGCATCATGATGAAGAGAATATGCATCATGATGAAGAAAATGAGCATCGTGATGAATAAAATATGCATCACGATGAAGAAAATGAGCATCACGATGAAGAAAATGAGCGTCACGATGAAGAAAATGAGCATCATAATGAAGAAAATATGCATCACGATGAAGAAAATGAGCATTATAATGAAGAAAATGAGCATCATGATGAAGTAAATATGCATCATGAATAAGAAAATAAACATCGTAGTAAAGGAAATGAATATCACGATGAAGGAAATGAGCATCATGATGAATAAAATATTCACCAAGATGAAGAAAATGAGCATCATGATGAAGAAAATATGAATCACGATGAAGAAAATGAGCATCTTGATGAAGAAAATATGCATTATGATGAAGAAAATGAGCATCATGATGAAGGAAATGAGCATCATGATTAAGGAAAAAAGCATCATGATGAAGAAAATATTCATCATGATGAAGGAAATGAGCATCATGATGAAAAAAATATGCATCGCGATGAAGAAAATATGCATCGTGATGAAGAAAATTAGCATCATGATTAATAAAATGAGCATCATGATGAAGAAAATATGCATCATGAAGAAGAAAATGAGCATCATTATGAAGAAAATGAGCATCATAATGAAGGAAATGAGAATCATAATGAAGGGAATGAACATCATGATGAAGAAAATGAGTATCATGATAAAAAAATGTGCATCATGATGAAGATAATATGCATCATGATGAATAAAATATGCATCATTATGAATAAAATGAGCATCGTGATGAAGAAAATGAGCATCAAGATGAAGAAAACATGCATCATGATGAAGAAAATATGCATTATGATGAAGAAAATAAGCATCATGATGAAGAAAATGAGCATCATGATGAAGAGAATGTGCATCATGATGAAGAAAATTGCATTATGATGAAAAAAATAAGCATCATGATGAAGAAAATGAGCATCATGATGAAGAGAATGTGCATCATGATGAAGAAAATGAGAATCATGATAAAGAAAATGAGCATCGTGGTAAAGAAATATTAAGAAAATGAGCATCATGATGAAGGAAAAGAACATCATGATGAAGAAAATGAGCATCATGATGAAGAAAATATGCAACATGATGAAGAAAGTTGGCATCATGATGAAGAAAATATGTATCATTATGAAGAAAATGAGCGCCACGATGAAGAAAATATGCATCATGATGATGAAAATTAACATCACGATGAAGGAAATGAGTATCATGATGAAGAAAATATGCATCATGATAAAGAAAATATGTATCATTATGATGAAAATATACATCATGATGAAAAAAAATGCATCATGATGAAAAAAATGAACATCATGATGAAGAAAATGTGCATCATCATAAAGAAAATGAACATCATGATGAAGGAAATGAGCATCATGATGTAGGAAATATGAATCATGATGAAGAAAATGAGCATCATGATGAAGAAAATATGCATCGTGATGAAGAAAATATGCATCATGATGAAGAAAATTATCATCATGATGAAGAAAATGAGTATCATGATGAAGAAAATATGCATCATGAAGAAAAAAATGAACATCATTATGAAGAAAATGATCATCATGACGAAGAAAATAAGGATCATAATGAAGGAAATGAGAATCGTAATGAAGGGAATGAAAATCATGATGAAGAAAATGAGCATCATGATGAAGATAATATGCATCATTCTGAATAAAATTTGCATCATGATGAAGAAAATGAGCATCTTGATGAAAAAAATGAGCATCAAGATGAAGAAAACATGCATCATGATGAAGAAAATAAGCATAATAATGAAGAAAATGAGCATCATAATGAAGGGAATGAACACCATGATGAAGAAAATGAGCATCATTATGAAGAAAATGTGCATCATGATGAAGATAATATGCATCATGATGAATAAAATATGCATCATGATGAAGGAAATGAGCATCGTGATGAAGAAAATATGCATCAAGATGAAGAAAATATGCATCATGATGAAGAAAATATGCCTCATGATGAAGAAAATATGCCTCATGATAAAAAAATGAGCATCAAGATTAAGAAAATATGCATCATGATGAAGAAAATATATCTTATGATGAAGAAAATAAGCATCATGATGAAGAAAATGAGCATCATGATGAAGAGAATATGCATCATGATGAAGAAAATTATAATCATGATGAGGAAAATGAGCATCGTGACGAAGAAAATATTAAGAAAATGAGCATCATGATGAAGGAAATAAGCATCATGATGAAGAAAATTAGCATCATGATGAAGAAAATATGCAACATGATGAAGGAAATTGACATCATGATGAAGAAAATATGTATCATTATGAAGAAAATGAACATCATGATGAAGAAAATATGCATCATGATGAAGGAAATTACCATCACGATGAAGGAAATGAGCATCATGATGTAGAAAATATGCATCATGATAAAGAAAATATGTATCATTATGAAGAAGATATGTATCATGATGAAAAAACATGCATCATGATGAAAAAATGAGTATCATGATGAAGAAAATGAGCATCATCATAAAGGAAATGAGCATCATGATAAAGGAAATGAGCGTTATGATGAAAAATATGCATCATGATAAAGAAATGAACATCACAATGAAGGAAATGAGCATCATGACGAAGAAAATATGTATCATAATGAAGAAAATGAGCATCATAATGAAGAAAATACGCATCATGATGAAGAAAATGAGGATCATGATTAAGAGAATATGCATTATGATGAAGAAAAAGAGAATCATGATGTAGAAAATATGCATCATGATGAAGAAAATATAAAGAGAATGAGCAACATGAAGAAGGAAATGAGCATCATGATAAAGAAAATGAGCATCATGATGAAGAAAATATGCAACATGATGAGGAAGAAAATATGCATCATGATGAAGAAAATAAGCATCATGATGAATAAAATATGCATCATGATAAAGGAAATTAGCATCACGATGAAGGAAATGAGCATTATGAAGAAGAAAAAATGTATCATGATGAAGAAAATATGAATTATGATGAAGAAAATGAGCCATGTGATGAAGAAAATATGCATCATGATGAAGAAAATGAGCATCACGATGAAGAAAACTTGATGAAGAAAATGAGCATCATGATGAAGAAAATGAGTATCATGATGAAGGAAATGAGCATCATGATGAAGAAAATATGCATAATGATGAAGAAAATTAGCATCACGATGAAGGAAATGAGCATCATGATGAGGAAATATGAATCATGATGAAGAAAATATGTATCATTATGGAGAAAAAATGCATCGTGATGAAAAAAACATGCATCATAATGAAGAAAATGAGCATAATGATGAAGAAAATTAGAATCTTGATAAAGCAAATGAGTATCATGAAGAAGGAAATGAGCATCATGATGTAGGAAAAATGCATTACGTTGAAGAAAAAATGCATCATGATGAAGAAAATTAGCATCATGATAAAGAAAATATGCATCATGTAAAAGAAATTGAGCATCATGATAAAGAAAATGAACATCATAAGAAGGAAATGACCATCACGATTAAGGAAATGAGCATCATGATGAAAAAAATATGCATCAAGATGAAGAAAATATGCATCAAGATGAAGAAAATGATTATTAGGATGAAGAAAATATGAATCATGATGAAGAAAATATGCATCACGATGGATAAAATGTGCATCTTGATGAAGAAAATATGCATCACGATGAAGGAAATGAGCATCATGATGAAGGAAATGAGCATCAAGATGAGAAAATATGCATCACGATGAAGAAAATATGCATCATGATGAAGAAAATGAGTATTATGATGAAAAAATATGCATCATGACGAAGAAAATATGCGTTTTGATGAAAAAAAAATGAGCGTCATGATGAAGAAAATGAGCATTAAGATGTAGAAAATATGCATCATGATGAAGAAAATAATCAATATGATGAAGAAAATGAGCATCATGATGAAGAAAATATGCATCATAATAAAGGAAATGATCATCATAATGAACGAAATGAGCATCATAATGAAGGAAATGAGCATCAAGATGAACAAAATGTGCATCATGATCAAGAAAATATGTCATGATAAAGAAAATGAGCATCGTGATGAAGATAATATGCATCGTGATGAAAAAAATATTTATCATGATGAAAAAAATGAGTGTCATGATGAAGAAAATGAGCATTAAGATGTAGAAAATACGCATCATGATGAAGAAAATATACATCATAATGAAGGAAATGATCATCATAATGAAGGAAATAATCACCATGATTAAGGAAATGAGCACCATGATGAAGGAAATGAGCATCAAGATGAAGAAAATATGCATCATGATCAAGAAAATATGCATCATGATAAAGAAAATGAGCATCATGATGAAGAAAATATGCATCATAATGAAGGAAATGAGCATCATGATGAAGAAAATAAGCATCATGATGAAGAAAATATTCATCATGATGAAGAAAATATGTATCGTGATGAAAAAAAATATGCATCATGATTAAAAAAATGAGCATCATGATGAAGAAAATGAGCATTAAGATGCAGAAAACATGCATCATGATGAAGAAAATGAGCATCATGATGAAAAAAATGAGCATCATGATGTAGAAAATGATCAATATGATGAAGAAAATGAGCATCATGGTGTATAAAATATGCATCATGATGAAGGAAATGAGCATCATAATGAAGGAAATGAGCATCATAATAAAGGAAATGAGCATCATGATGAAGGAAATTAGCATAATGATGAATAAATATGTGCATAATGATGAAGAAAATTAGCATAATGATGAAGAAAATTAGCATATCGATAAGCAAATGAGCATCATGATGAAGGAAATAAGCATCATGATGCAGGAAATTAGCATCATGATGAAGAAAATATGCATCATGATGAAGAAAATTAGCATCATGATGAAGAAAATATGCATTATGTAAAAAACATTAAGTATCATGATAAAGAAAATGAACATCATAATGAAGGAAATGAGCATCACGATTAAGGAAATGAGCATCATGATGAAAAAAATATGCATCATGATGAAGAAAATATGCATCATGATGAATAAAATATGCATCATGATGAAGAAAATGAGCATCGTGATGAAGAAGATGAGCATCAAGATGAATAAAATATGCATCATGATTAAGAAAATATGCATTATGATGAAAAAATAAACATCATGATAAAGAGGATGTGCATCACGATGAAGAAAATGAGAATCATATTGAAGAAAATGAGCACCGTGATGAAGAAATATTAAAAAAATGAGCATCATGATGAAGGAAATGAGCATAATGATGAAGAAAATGAGCATCATGATGAAGAAAATGTGCATCATGATGAAGAAAAAGAGTATCATGATGAAGGAAATGAGCATCATGATGAAGAAAATGAGCATCATGGTGAAAAAATATGCATCATGATGAAGAGAATATGCATCATGATGAAGAAAATGAGCATCGTGATGAATAAAATATGCATCACGATGAAGAAAATGAGCATCACGATGAAGAAAATGAGCGTCACGATGAAGAAAATGAGCATCATAATGAAGAAAATATGCATCACGATGAAGAAAATGAGCATTATAATGAAGAAAATGAGCATCATGATGAAGTAAATATGCATCATGAATAAGAAAATAAACATCGTAGTA
The DNA here is from genome assembly GCA_023678885.1 of Pogostemon cablin. NCBI lineage: Eukaryota > Viridiplantae > Streptophyta > Magnoliopsida > Lamiales > Lamiaceae > Pogostemon > Pogostemon cablin. The sequence continues at coordinate 488,657 of CM043006.1, forward strand.
AAGGAAATGAATATCACGATGAAGGAAATGAGCATCATGATGAATAAAATATTCACCAAGATGAAGAAAATGAGCATCATGATGAAGAAAATATGAATCACGATGAAGAAAATGAGCATCTTGATGAAGAAAATATGCATTATGATGAAGAAAATGAGCATCATGATGAAGGAAATGAGCATCATGATTAAGGAAATAAGCATCATGATGAAGAAAATATTCATCATGATGAAGGAAATGAGCATCATGATGAAGAAAATATGCATCGCGATGAAGAAAATATGCATCGTGATGAAGAAAATTAGCATCATGATTAAGAAAATGAGCATCATGATGAAGAAAATATGCATCATGAAGAAGAAAATGAGCATCATTATGAAGAAAATGAGCATCATAACGAAGGAAATGAGAATCATAATGAAGGGAATGAACATCATGATGAAGAAAATGAGTATCATGATAAAAAAATGTGCATCATGATGAAGATAATATGCATCATGATGAATAAAATATGCATCATTATGAATAAAATGAGCATCGTGATGAAGAAAATGAGCATCAAGATGAAGAAAACATGCATCATGATGAAGAAAATATGCATTATGATGAAGAAAATAAGCATCATGATGAAGAAAATGAGCATCATGATGAAGAGAATGTGCATCATGATGAAGAAAATTGCATTATGATGAAAAAAATAAGCATCATGATGAAGAAAATGAGCATCATGATGAAGAGAATGTGCATCATGATGAAGAAAATGAGAATCATGATAAAGAAAATGAGCATCGTGGAAAAGAAATATTAAGAAAATGAGCATCATGATGAAGGAAAAGAACATCATGATGAAGAAAATGAGCATCATGATGAAGAAAATATGCAACATGATGAAGAAAGTTGGCATCATGATGAAGAAAATATGTATTATTATGAAGAAAATGAGCGCCACGATGAAGAAAATATGCATCATGATGATGAAAATTAACATCACGATGAAGGAAATGAGTATCATGATGAAGAAAATATGCATCATGATAAAGAAAATATGTATCATTATGATGAAAATATACATCATGATGAAAAAAAATGCATCATGATGAAAAAAATGAACATCATGATGAAGAAAATGTGCATCATCATAAAGAAAATGAGCATCATGATGAAGGAAATGAGCATCATGATGTAGGAAATATGAATCATGATGAAGAAAATGAGCATCATGATGAAGAAAATATTCATCATGATGAAGAAAATATGCATCGTGATGAAGAAAATATGCATCATGATGAAGAAAATTATCATCATGATGAAGAAAATGAGTATCATGATGAAGAAAATATGCATCATGAAGAAAAAAATGAACATCATTATGAAGAAAATGATCATCATGATGAAAAAAATAAGGATCATAATGAAGGAAATGAGAATCGTAATGAAGGGAATGAAAATCATGATGAAGAAAATGAGCATCATGATGAAGATAATATGCATCATTCTGAATAAAATTTGCATCATGATGAAGAAAATGAGCATCTTGATGAAGAAAATGAGCATCAAGATGAAGAAAATATGCATCATGATGAAGAAAATAAGCATAATAATGAAGAAAATGAGCATCATAATGAAGGGAATGAACACCATGATGAAGAAAATGAGCATCATTATGAAGAAAATGTGCATCATGATGAAGATAATATGCATCATGATGAATAAAATATGCATCATGATGAAGAAAATGAGCATCGTGATGAAGAAAATATGCATCAAGATGAAGAAAATATGCATCATGATGAAGAAAATATGCCTCATGATGAAGAAAATATACCTCATGATAAAAAAAATGAGCATCAAGATTAAGAAAATATGCATCATGATGAAGAAAATATGTCTTATGATGAAGAAAATAAGCATCATGATGAAGAAAATGAGCATCATGATGAAGAGAATATGCATCATGATGAAGAAAATTATAATCATGATGAGGAAAATGAGCATCGTGACGAAGAAAATATTAAGAAAATGAGCATCATGATGAAGGAAATAAGCATCATGATGAAGAAAATTAGCATCATGATGAAGAAAATATGCAACATGATGAAGGAAATTGACATCATGATGAAGAAAATATGTATCATTATGAAGAAAATGAGCACCATGATGAAGAAAATATGCATCATGATGAAGGAAATTACCATCACGATGAAGGAAATGAGCATTATGATGTAGAAAATATGCATCATGATAAAGAAAATATGTATCATTATGAAGAAGATATGTATCATGATGAAAAAACATGCATCATGATGAAAAAATGAGCATCATGATGAAGAAAATGAGCATCATCATAAAGGAAATGAGCATCATGATGAAGGAAATGAGCGTTATGATGAAAAATATGCATCATGATAAAGAAATGAACATCATAATGAAGGAAATAAGCATCATGATGAAGAAAATATGCATCATGACGAAGAAAATATGCATCATGACGAAGAAAATATGCATCGTGATGAAAAAAAAAATGAGCGTCATGATGAAGAAAATGAGCATTAAGAAGTAGAAAATATGCATCATGATGAAGAAAATAATCAATATGATAAAGAAAATGAGCATCATGATGAAGAAAATATGCATCATAATAAAGGAAATGATCATCATAATGAAGGAAATGAGCATCATAATGAAGGAAATGAGCATCAAGATGAACAAAATGTGCATCATGATCAAGAAAATATGTCGTGATAAAGAAAATGAGCATCGTGATGAAGATAATATGCATCATTATGAAGGAAATGAACATCATGATGAAGAAAATGAGCATCATTATGAAGAAAATATGCATCGTGATGAAAAAAATATTTATCATGATGAAAAAAATGAGTGTCATGATGAAGAAAATGAGCATTAAGATGTAGAAAATACGCATCATGATGAAGAAAATATGCATCATAATGAAGGAAATGATCATCATATTGAAGGAAATAAGCACCATGATAAAGGAAATGAGCACCATGATGAAGGAAATGAGCATCAAGATGAAGAAAATATGCATCATGATCAAGAAAATATGCATCATGATAAAGAAAATGAGCATCATGATGAAGAAAATATGCATCATAATGAAGGAAATGAGCATCATGATGAAGAAAATGTGCATCATGATGAAGAAAATATGCATCGTGATGAAAAAAATATGCATCATGATTAAAAAAATGAGCATCATGATGAAGAAAATGAGCATTAAGATGAAGAAAACATGCATCATGATGAAGAAAATGAGCATCATGATGAAAAAAATGAGCATCATGATGTAGAAAATGATCAATATGATGAAGAAAATGAGCATCATGGTGTATAAAATATGCATCATGATGAAGGAAATGAGCATCATAATGAAGGAAATGAGCATCATAATAAAGGAAATGAGCATCATGATGAAGGAAATTAGCATAATGATGAATAAATATGAGTATAATGATGAAGAAAATTAGCATAATGATGAAGAAAATTAGCATCTCGATAAGCAAATGTGCATCATGATGTAGGAAATGAGCATCATGATGTAGGAAATTAGCATCATGATGAAGAAAATATGCATCATGATGAAGAAAATTAGCATCATGATGAAGAAAATATGCATTATGTAAAAGAAATTAAGTATCATGATAAAGAAAATGAACATCATAATGAAGGAAATGAGCATCACGATTAACGAAATGAGCTTCATGATGAAAAAATATGCATCATGATGAAGAAAATATGCATCATGATGAATAAAATATGCATCATGATGAAGAAAATGAGCATCGTGATGAAGAAGATGAGCATCAAGATGAATAAAATATGCATCATGATTAATAAAATATGCATTATGATGAAAAAATAAACATCATGATAAAGAGAATGTGCATCACGATGAAGAAAATGAGAATCATATTGAACAAAATGAGCACCGTGATGAAGAAATATTAAGAAAATGAGCATCATGATGAAGGAAATGAGCATAATCATGAAGAAAATGAGCATCATGATGAAGAAAATGTGCATCATGATGAAGAAAAAGAGTATCATGATGAAGGAAATGAGCATCATGATGAAGAAAATGAGCATCATGGTGAAAAAATATGCATCATGATGAAGAGAATATGCATCATGATGAAGAAAATGAGCATCGTGATAAATAAAATATGCATCACGATGAAGAAAATGAGCGTCACGATGAAGAAAATGAGCGTCATGATGAAGAAAATGAGCATCACAATGAAGAAAATATGCATCACGATGATGAAAATGAGCATTATAATGAAGAAAATGAGCATCATGATGAAGTAAATATGCGTCATGAATAAGAAAATAAACATCGTAATAAAGGAAATGAATATCACGATGAAGGAAATGAGCATCATGATGAATAAAATATTCACCAAGATGAAGAAAATGAGCATCATGATGAAGAAAATATGAATCACGATGAAGAAAATGAGCATCTTGATGAAGAAAATATGCATTATGATGAAGAAAATGAGCATCATGATGAAGGAAATGAGCATCATGATTAAGGAAATAAGCATCACGATGAAGAAAATATGCAACATGATGAAGGAAATGAGCATCATGATGAAGAAAATATGCATCGCGATGAAGAAAATATGCATCGTGATGAAGAAAATTAGCATCATGATTAAGAAAATGAGCATCATGATGAAGAAAATATGCATCATTAAGAAGAAAATGAGCATCATTATGAAGAAAATGAGCATCATAACGAAGGAAATGAGAATCATATTGAAGGGAATGAACATCATGATGAAGAAAATGAGCATCATGATAAAAAATGTGCATCATGATGAAGATAATATGCATCATGATGAATAAAATATGCATCATTATGAATAAAATGAGCATCGTGATGAAGAAAATGAGCATCAAGATGAAGAAAACATGCATCATGATGAAGAAAATATGCATTATGATGAAGAAAATAAGCATCATGATGAAGAAAATGAGCATCATGATGAAGAGAATGTGCATCATGATGAAGAAAATTGCATTATGATGAAAAATATAAGCATCATGATGAAAAAAATGAGCATCATGATGAAGAGAATATGCATCATGATGAAGAAAATGAGAATCATGATAAAGAAAATGAGCATCGTGGTAAAGAAATATTAAGAAAATGAGCATCATGATGAAGGAAAAGAACATCATGATGAAGAAAATGAGCATCATGATGATGAAAATATGCAACATGATGAAGAAAGTTGGCATCATGATGAAGAAAATATGTATCATTATGAAGAAAATGAGCGCCACGATGAAGAAAATATGCATCATGTTGAAGGAAATGAGTATCATGATGAAGAAAATATGCATCATGATAAAGAAAATATGTATCATTATGATGAAAATATACATCATGATGAAAAAATGCATCATGATGAAAAAAATGAGCATCATGATGAAGAAAATATAATATCTTAGCTCAACTAGATTTATTTTAGAAAGCCCAAAACCTATTTATTTATTTTTATGGCCCAAAAGGTCAGCCCTATCTTAGCCCAACTAGATTTTTTTTAGAAAGCCCAAACTTATTTATTTATTTATTTTGTGGCCCAAAGTTTCAGCCCACTTAAATGGCCAGATATATATAATTATTAAGGCTAAAGTTAAAAAAAAAAAAGAGAGAAGAACGGGAGAAGAAAAACAAAAGAGGGGAAAGAAGAGAGTGAAGATGAGAAACCCTTGTTGATCAAATTCTCCCTTACAACCCTCATCCTAGGTGGTTTCTAAGTTGTTTTGAGGTAAGTGGTGTGTGAATTAAGCTTCCTTCTTCCATGGTTTTGTAATTTTGTGGGGTTTTTCTTTTTGGTATGTGAGTAATTCGCAGACTCTTCGAACTGATTTTGACATAGCTATTGCCATCGAAAGTTTGTAAACTTAATATCTTTACGTAGCTGAACTCGTTAGCTTTCCGTAGCCACTTGAAAAATCTCAATCCGATTATTCTACAATTAGTTATGATTTTTCTCGTAAACTGCCGCTAGCTGGAAAATTTCAGAATTTTTATGTCGAATTCAAACTTATTTTCTATCGTTTCGTTTAGTTAATGTATTGAAACGGGTTATGTGGGATTGAGAACTGATGTTAAGGAATTACATACCATTTTTATTTAATATCGACTCGTTCGAACTTGATTAGGATTTGTTTTTAGCAATGAAAGGGATGTTACCGCTAATAGTTAGTTATATTTAATTTGTCTTTAATTGCTCATCTCCTTTCTCGGTAAAGAACCATCGACGAAGGGCAAGGGACCGACTTCAGATTCCGGAGAGAGTTAATCACATCCTTGTGAGTTGATAATTCAGGAACGCCTTCTCTTGTGGGAAGTGTGGACCCTCGATAAATGTGCATTTATTTTAGTTTTAGTTAATTGATAAGAAAATTATTTGGTATTATGTTATGTGGTAAAGAGCCTGATTGGCTCGATTGCTCTGGTTAGAGTCATGTTAGCCATTTTATGAGTATTATTGATTTCTGGTTATTCTTGTGTGCCAATTAAGACTCTAACTTGAGTCGTTATTCATCTTATGATGCACATGCATATGTATGCCTGGTACCAAGGTTAAGTAGCCCGAATTGGTCACGGTTCTGGTGAGTTGGAGCGACATTGATTAAGTAGCCCGAATTGTCACGGTTCGAGTGAGTTAGAGTGACAACCAAGTTGCCTGTGATTGGCAAACCTGGGTGAGTTAGATCCAACGGGGCACCTGTCCATTTGCCAAATACTGATACTCTGGAGGGTGATCGATAGATGGATCAGTCTATTATAGGCTTAGTCAACGTCACCGGTGTGGGACATGCATGTCATATATGTTTATATGTTTGATCATTTCAAGTATTCACATCGATATTGAATTGTGAACTTCAGCACTTGGCGTGTTGATAAAGAATATTAATGTGCATTTTATCTAGAGTAACGGTGACGGGCTTGGACTGTCTCTCGACGGAGAGCTTAGTTCGAGGAGGATATTGACTACCCGCGCGTCTTTTATGTGATAACATGTTGTTTGAACTAATTGTGTTATTCGTAAATGTGCACTAAGGTTTTTATTTTCATTAATATGTATACTGAGTGAGAAATAGTTATTGTGGGGCGAAATGTGGGATTTTATGTTATGAACCGCGAGTGGAATACATGCTTCGTATAAGGGTCGGGGTGACCGGCTTATCACCTCACTGAGCTAGTGGTTTTGCTCACCCCCATCATTATTTCCTTTTCAGGCTATTGATATCGTTTTGGTTGGAGGTTTTCCTATCGGTTGCTCGTCATCTTATCCGTGTTTTGGGTACTTTCTCTTTTATATAAATTGACGGATTCATTGGCGAGATTGTATAGTTTATATTTGGTGACCCCCTTGATGTTCTTTTTGTACCTTCGCGATGTTATGTCGTTCATGTATATTTTCTTTAAACTAAGTTACACCGTTGTATTTTGTACCTTTGTAAATCCTTGTTGATACTTTTTGAGATGATGTCCTCGGGTTGTACCCGTTGTTATCAGTTGTTCAGCTCTACAGGTACTTGATAGCAAGCCTTACGTTTTCTATAAACTTTGTGGAGTGGAGTGCACCCATTCTGCGAAATTTATGGTTAACGTGGCGATTATCGCGTTCTGTCTGGGGTCGGGGCGTGACAACTTTCTTGGTATCAGAGCTTGGTTTTATGATTCTCATTCTTTTTGTGTCAAGCCAATGAGTCCAACTTTGTTTCTATGTCATCCTAAGGTATCGTATTGCCTTGACGTTGACCTTGCATTTTCTTTCCTTTCTTCCTTTCAGTCATTATGGCACCTCCAGTTAGTCGTCGAGGTCGAGGACACGCTCCTCGTGATCCTCCGAGTCCTCTACTCTGTTCTGTTCCTCGTGAACCTCGAGAACATGTTTCTTCTGATCATGTCATTCCTCCGACGGTCACAGACCCTATCAATTCTGATCATAGGGTGCCAGTTTCCCAGGTAGAGCAACCACGGGCCTAGTTGCGGGTTGAGCACATGATGACACCCGAGCAGTACCAATTGTATTATGATCACATTCGAATACATGGTGTTCCACCACCTACAATGGCTCATACAACTACGACTGTCACTGAAGAGGTTCTTCGTGCTAATGAATCGATTCGACCTACATCTAATGTACCAGTTTTTACTACAGAAATGGCTTTAGGAGGTTCTACTTCTCGAGGTGCACTTTTTATACCAGAATTGGTGAAAGCAATTGAAAACATGGGGACTTCGAAATTTGACGGTGCAAGAGATGTTTCTAAAGCGGGGGCATGGTTAAAGGAGATTACAGAGACCTTTGACACTTTGATGATTGAAGAATGTTATCGTGTGGTCATTGCAACCAAACTGTTAGGCCCAGATGCACGACGATGGTGGCAGAATCTAAAAGAGACATCCTCGATTACTATTACGTGGGCTATCTTTGTGGAATGATTCAAAGATCGATACTTCTCTCAGTACATCAAGGATCAGAAGAGAAAGGAGTTCTTCAACCTCTTTCAAGGTATTATGTCGATCGTGGAGTACGAAAGCAAATTTCTAGAATTGCGAGAATTCGCTCCTGAGTCATATACGACGAGAGACTTATGCAAGAGATTTGAAGATGGTCTTTATTTAAATATTCGAGATCGCATCAAGTCCGGAGACAAGTAAGAGAGTCTTGACGATCTCATAGAAGAAGCCCTGAGGGTAGAAGATTTAGTTCAGGAGAGACATAAGCTTGCAGAACGATCTCAAAAGAAAAGGCAAGGGAGCGCATTTCCAGGAAATGCATCGAAGGTGTATAGGGGTGTGGGATCTTCGCGTGGCGCACCAAGTTCGGTATCTATTAGTTTTCTTCAACCTCGGGAGCAGTTTAGTAGAGGCGGGAGCAATGTCTCGGGATCGGTTGGTGAAAATCGCAAGTGCCAGAATTGCCTAAAATATTATGACGGCCCCTGTAAGGCTCCTCAAGTATGTTTTCAGTGTCGACAATCGGGGCATATGCGAAGTTCTTGTCCTCAGCTTATGGGAGTGAGCAGTCAGGGTTCTGGTCAGCTTCGTGGTAAACTAACATATTCTGCACCCAGAGATACTCGATCTGCAGTTACCAGAGTGCCCGATGCCTCAAGCGGCCCTAGTACTCAATCACCTATGCAAGGAAGGAAGCAAACTAGAGTATTTCATATTTCCCAGGAAGAGGCTCGCTCAGATCCGAAGGTTGTGACAGGTAATTTATAATCTGAGTATTTTCACATGCTAAATCTAACCCCGCCTTGTTATGCCACTTGATTACAAATAAAACATTCGTAAGAAATTCTATATTTTAGAATTTTTAAATCACAATCTCACCTAATATTGCTTCTTTAGGCCATGTGTTTGTGGGAGACCATCAGGTCTACGCTTTATTTGACCCAGGTTCTGATAAGTCTTATATCCGGGATGAACTTACTGCGATCTTAGATTATCCTATCTCTCATTTGTCACCTGGAATCATCATTCATACCCCTTTTGGAGAGCGTCTAATTCATGATTCGGTATTCGTTGATTGTCCATTGAATATCAAAGATGTCATTTTAGAGGCTGAATTGATACCATTGCCTTTGATTGATCTTGATGTTATTCTTGGCATGGATTGGCTTTCTTCTCATCATGCAATTCTCGATTGCCATAAGAAGCTTGTTATTATTCGTAGACCATGATTCTCAGAACTCGTTTTTGAAGGTAAACTTCAAACGAGATCCCTCTTTTTTATTTCAATGTTGACTGCGCATAAATTAATGCGTAAGGGTTGTGAGGCATTCTTGGCATTTGTCATCGATACTTCTCTTTCTGAAACTAAACTAGATGACATACCGATCGTGAATGAATTTCCTGATGTCTTTCCTGAAGACTTACCAGGACAACCTCCGAATCGAGAGATTGATTTTTCCATTGACGTACTTCCTGGAATCACACCTATATCGATTACTCCATATCGAATGTCGCCTGCTGAGCTTAAGGAACTCCAGACACAACTTGGGGAATTATTGGAGAAAGAGTTCATACGACCTAGCACATCTCCATGGGGTGCTCCAGTTCTTTTTGTCAAGAAGAAAGATGGATCACTTCGCCTACTACTGTCAATTAAACAAGGTAACAATTAAGAACAAATATCCTCTTCCAAGAATCGATGATCTATTTGATTAATTGCAAGGAGCAACTGTGTTCTCAAAAATTGATTTGCGATCCGGTTATCACCAACTCAAGATTAGGGAATCTGATATCCCTAAGTCTGCTTTTCGAACCAGATACGGACATTTTGAATTCTGTGTTATGCCTTTTGGACTCACAAATGCTCCTGCAGCTTTTATGGATCTTATGAATCGGGTCTTTCGGCCGTACTTAGATAAGTTTGTCATCATCTTTATTAATGACATTCTTATTATTGTAAATCGAATGACGAGCATTCTCATCATCTAAGAATTGCTCTGAACATTCTCAGAGAAAATCAGCTTTATGCTAAATTCTCGAAGTGTGAATTTTGGCTTCGCGAGGTAAGCTTTTTGGGTCATCACATTTCTAAAGAAGGAATCTACGTCGATCCAGTGAAGATTCAAGCTATACTATATTGGGAGCGTCCAAAGAACGTGACAGAGATTCGTAGTTTTCTGGGATTAGCTGGATATTATCGACGGTTTGTCAAAGACTTTTCGTTATTGGCTTCATCTTTGACTAAATTGACTCGAAAAGGGGTAAAATTTGAATGGAGTGAAGAATGCGAGGAAGCATTTCAAGAATTGAAAAGACGACTCGTTTCAGCTCCTATTCTTGCTTTGCCAGACCCAGCGATTGGAGAATTTACCATTTATAGCGACGCCTCGAGACAAGGATTAGGATGTGTTCTCATGCAAGAAGGAAAGGTTATTGCCTATGCTTCAAGGCAATTGAAGAAGAACGAAGAAAATTATCCTACACATGATTTAGAGTTGGCTGAAATCGTCTTTGCATTGAAGATCTGGAGGCACTATCTGTACGGTGCAACTTGTCGAGTTTTCAGTGATCACAAGAGCTTAAAGTATATCACCACGTAAAAGGAGCTCAACCTCTGGCAAAGGCGATGGATGGAGTTGATTAGTGACTATGACTTAGTCATCGATTATCATCCTGGTAAGGCGAACGTTGTTGCAGATGCTCTGAGTAGAAAGTCTTCTACCTTACTTGCTTCGATTCAATCATTTATCTTCCTATGTTGGAGCAATTTAAATCTTTACACATTTCGCTCGATTGTGAAAAGTCTAATGATTCTGCCTTAATCGCCAAATTCGAGGTTAGACCTACCTTGTTCGAGAAAATTCGAGAAAGACAATCACACGATGTTTATTTACAACAGAAGATGGCGAAGCTAAATCAAGGAAAAGAAACAGAATTTCAAATCCGGGATGATGGACTTCTTACTTTTAAAAATCGTGTTTGTGTTCCATCAGAACTTGATGTTCGTAGAGCTATTCTTGAGGAAGCCCATTCTTCAGCCTATGCTATGCATCCTGGTAGTACCAAAATGTATAGAACACTTCGGGAGCATTATTGGTGGCCAGGTATGAAACGGGACACTACTGAATTTGTATCAAAGTGCTTATCATGCCAACAGATTAAAGCGGAACACCAAAAACTAGCCGGCATGCTTCAACCACTACCTATTCCTGAGTGGAAATGGGAAAACGTCACAATGGATTTTGTTTCTGGTTTACCTCGAACCCAAAAGGGTCATGACTCAATTTGGGTCATTATCGATCGTCTGACGAAATCGGCACATTTCCTTCCAGTGCATACCAATGAATCTTTAGAGAAACTTGCCAAGTTATATGTCGATGAGATCGTGAGATTGCACGGAGTACCAGTGTCAATCATATCTGACCGTAATCCAAGATTCACTTCCCATTTTTGGCCTAGTCTGCAGAAAGCGCTAGGTACAAAATTACTATTCAGTACCTCGTTTCATCCACAGACTAATGGACAGTCAGAGAGAACTATACAGACACTAGAAGACATGCTACGTGCAATGGTGTTGAATTTGGGAGGTAGCTGGGATAAGTACGTGACTTTGGTGGAGTTCGCTTATAACAACAGTTATCATTCAAGCATTGGAATGCCCCCGTACGAAGCTCTGTATGGCCAAAAGTGTCGAACACCACTCTTTTGGGATGAGGTTGGCGAGAGACAAATCGAACAAGTAGAGCTTATCGAAGATGCGAAGGCAAAAATACAATTTATTCGAGACAGACTTAAGGCAGCGCAAGATTGACAGAAAAGCTACGCAGATAATAGGAGGCGCGATTTGGAGTTTAATGAATGAGACAAAGTTTTTCTGAAAGTTTCTCCATGGAAGGGCGTGTTGCGATTCCGCCGTCGAGGAAAGTTGAATCCATGGTATATTGGCCCGTTTACGATCGTGCAAAGGATTGGTCGTGTCGCGTATCGACTTGAGCTACCATCGAAATTATCAAAGATTCACGATGTCTTCCATGTCTCTATTCTTAGAAAATATGAACCAGATCCTTCGCACGTGCTCAAAGATCCCCCAGTTGTATTAAAGGAAAATCTAACGTATGAAGTACAACCTGTTCAAATTGTAGATCGCCGAGAGAAAATGCTTCGTAACAAATCCATTCCTATGGTGAGAATTCTATGGAGAAGTGATCAAATTGAAGAAGAAACATGGGAACCAGAGTCAGTCATGCGTCAACACCATCCAAATCTCTTTTCATCTCTAGGTACGTTTATGTTTCGAGGACGAAACTTTTTAGAGGAGGGGATATTTTATAATATCTTAGCTCAACTAGATTTATTTTAGAAAGCCCAAAACCTATTTATTTATTTTTATGGCCCAAAAGGCCAGCCCTAACTTAGCCCAACTAGATTTATTTTAGAAAGCCCAAAACCTATTTATTTATTTATATGGCCCAAAAGGCCAGCCTTATCTTAGCCCAACTAGATTTTTTTTAGAAAGCCCAAACTTATTTATTTATTTATTTTGTGGCCCAAAGTTTCAGCCCACTTAAATGGCCTGATATATATAATTATTAAGGCTAAAGTTAAAAAAAAAAGAGAGAGAAGAACGGGAGAAGAAAAACAAAAGAGGGGAAAGAAGAGAGTGAAGAGGAGAAACCCTTGTTGATCAAATTCTCCCTTACAACCATCATCCTAGGTGGTTTCTAAGTTGTTTTGAGGTAAGTGGTGTGTGAATTAAGCTTCCTTCTTCCATGGTTTTGTAATTTTGTGGGGTTTTTCTTTTGGGTATGTGGGTAATTCGCAGACTGTTCGAACTGATTTTGACATAGCTATTGCCATCGAAAGTTTGTAAACTTAATTTCTGTACGTAGCTGAACTCGTTAGCTTTCCGTAGCCACTTGAAACGCCTCAATCCGATTATTCTACAATTAGTTATGATTTTTCTCGTAAACTGCCGCTAGCTGGAAAATTTCAGAATTTTTATGTCGAATTCAAACTTATTTTCTATCGTTTCGTTTAGTTAATGTATTGAAACGGGTTATGTGGGATTGAGAACTGATGTTAAGGAATTACATACCATTTTTATTTAATATCGACTCGTTCGAACTTGATTAGGATTTGTTTTTAGCAATGAAAGGGATATTACCGCTAATAGTTAGTTATATTTAATTTGTCTTTAATTAGGATTTGTCGGTAAAGAACCATCGACGAAGGGCAAGGGACCGACTTCAGATTCCGGAGAGAGTTAATCACATCCTTGTGAGTTGATAATTCAGGAACGCCTTCTCTTGTGGGAAGTGTGGACCCTCGATAAATGTGCATTTATTTTAGTTTTAGTTAATTGATAAGAAAATTATTTGGTATTATGTTATGTGGTAAAGAGCCTGATTGGCTCGATTGCTCTGGTTAGAGTCATGTTAGCCATTTTATGAGTATTATTGATTTCTGGTTATTCTTGTGTGCCAATTAAGACTCTAACTTGAGTCGTTATTCATCTTATGATGCACATGCATATGTATGCCTGGTACCAAGGTTAAGTAGCCCAAATTGGTCACGGTTCGGGTGAGTTGGAGCGACATTTATTAAGTAGCCCGAATTGTCACGGTTCGGGTGAGTTAGAGTGACAACCAAGTTGCCCGTGATTGGCAAACCTGGGTGAGTTAGATCTAACGGGCCACCTGTCCATTTGCCAAATACTGATACTCTGGAGGGTGATCGTTAGATGGATCAGTCTATTATAGGCTCAGTCAACGTCACCGGTGTGGGACATGCATGTCATATATGTTTATATGTTTGATCATTTAAAGTATTCACGTCGATATTGAATTGTGAACTTCAGCACTTGGCGTGTTGAGAAAGAATATTAATGTGCATTTTATCTAGAGTAACGGTGACGGGCTGGGACTGTCTCTCGACGGAGAGCTTAGTTCGAGGAGGATATTGACTACCCACGCGTCTTTTATGTGATAACATGTTGTTTGAACTAATTGTGTTATTCGTAAATGTGCACTAAGGTTTTTATTTTCATTAATATGTATACTGAGTGAGAAATAGTTATTATGGGATGAAATGTGGGATTTTATGTTATGAACCGCGAGTGGAATACATGCTTCGTATAAGGGTCGGGGTGACCGGCTTATCACCTCACTGAGCTAGTGGTTTTGCTCACCCCCATCATTCTTTCCTTTTCAGGCTGTTGATATTGTTTTGGTTGGAGGTTTTCCTATCGGTTGCTCGTCATCCAATCCGTGTTTTGGGTACTTTCTCTTTTATGTAAATTGACGGATTCATTGGCGAGATTGTATAGTTTATATTTGGTGACCCCCTTGATGTTCTTTTTGTACCTTCGCGATGTTATGTCGTTCATGTATATTTTCTTTAAACTAAGTTACACCGTTGTATTTTGTACCTTTGTAAATCTTTGTTGATACTTTTTGAGATGATGTCCTCGGGTTGTACCCGTTGTTATCAGTTGTTCAGCTCTACAGGTACTTGATAGCAAGCCTTACGTTTTCTATAAACTTTGTGGAGTGGAGTGCACCCATTCTGCGAAATTTATGGTTAACGTGGCGGTTGTCGCGTTCTGTCTGGGGTCGGGGCGTGACAGAAAATGAGCATGATCATAAAGAAAATGAGCATCATGATGAAGGAAATGAGCATCATGATGTAGGAAATATGAATCAAGATGAAGAAAATATGCATCATGATGAAGAAAATATGCCTCATGATGAAGAAAATATGCCTCATGATAAAAAAAAATGAGCATCAAGATTAAGAAAATATGCATCATGATGAAGAAAATATGTCTTATGATGAAGAAAATAAGCATCATGATGAAAAAAATGAGCATCATGATGAAGAGAATATGCATCATGATGAAGAAAATTATAATCATGATGAAGAAAATGAGCATCGTGACGAAGAAAATATTAAGAAAATGAGCATCACGATGAAGGAAATGAGCATCATGATGAAGAAAATTAGCATCATGATGAAGAAAATATGCAACATGATGAAGGAAATTGGCATCATGATGAAGAAAATATGTATCATTATGAAGAAAATGAGCACCATGATGAAGAAAATATGCATCATGATGAAGGAAATTAGCATCACGATGAAGGAAATGAGCATCATGATGTAGAAAATATGCATCATGATAAAGAAAATATGTATCATTATGAAGAAGATATGCATCATGATGAAAAAACATGCATCATGATGAAAAAATGAGCATCATGATGAAGAAAATGAGCATCATCATAAAGGAAATGAGCATCGTGATGAAGGAAATGAGCATCATGATGAAAAATATGCATCATGATAAAGGAAATGAACATCATAATGAAGAAATGAGCATCACGATGAAGGAAATGAGCATCATGATGAAGAAAATATGCATCAAAATGAAGAAAATGAGAATCATGATGAAGAAAATATGAATCATGATGAAGAAAATATGCATTATGATGAAGGAAATAAGCATCATGATGAAGGAAATGAGAATCAAGATTAAGAAAATATGCATCATAATGAAGAAAATATGCATCATGATGAAGAAATATGCATCATAATGAAGGAAATGGGCATCATAATGAAGGAAATTAGCATCATGATGAAGGAAATGAGCATAATGATGAAGAAAATAAGCATCATGATGAAGAAAATATGCAATATGATGAATAAAATGAGCATCATGATAAATAAAATGTGCATCATGATGAAGATAATATGCATCACGATGAATAAAATATGCATCATGATGAAGAAAATAAGCATCATGATGAAGAAAATATGCAACATGAAGAAGGAAATGAGCATCATTATGAAGAAAATGAGCATCATGATGAAGACAATGAGCATCGTAATGAAGGAAATGAGCATTATAATGAAGGAAATTAACATCATGATGAAGAAAATGAGCATCGTGATGAAGAAAATGAGAATCAAGATGAAGAAAATATGAATCATGATGAAGAAAATATGTATTATGATGAAGAAAATAAGCATAATGATGAAGAAAATGGGCATCATGATTAAGAGAATATGCATCATGATGAAGAAAATGAGAATCATGATGTAGAAAATGAGCATCGTGATGAAGAAAATATTAAGAAAATAAGCATCATGATGAACAAAATATGCAACATGATGAAAAAAATTGGCATAATGATAAAGAAAATATGTATCATGATGAAGAAAATGAGTTCCATGATGAAGAAAATATGCATCTTGATGAAGGAAATTGGCATCACGATGAAGGAAATGAGCATCATGATGAAGAAAATATAAATCATGATAAAGAAAATATGCATCATTATGAAGAAAATATGCATCATGATGAAAAAAAGCGTGCATCATGATGAAGAAAATGAGCATCATGATGAAGAAAATGAACATCATGATAAAGGAAATGAGAATCATGATGAAGAAAATATGCTTCATGATGAAGGAAATGAGCATCATGATGAAGAAAATATGCATTATGATGAAGAAAATGAGCATCATGATGAATAAATTATACTTCATGAAAAAGAAAATGAGCATCATGATAAAGAAAATGAACATCATAATGAAGGAAATGAGTGTCACGATGAAGGAAATGAGCATCATGATGAAAAAAATATGCATCATGATGAAGAAAATATGCATCAAGATGAAGAAAAAGAGCTTCATGATGAAGAAAATATGCATCACGATGAAGAAAATATGCATCATGATGAAAAAATGAGCATCATGATGAAGAAAATATGCATCATGTTGAAAGAAATGAGCATCATGATAAAGAAAATAGCATCATGATGAAGAAAATATGCATCGTGATGAAGAAATTAGCATCATGCTGAAGAAAATGAGCATCATGATGAAAAAAATATGCATCATGAAGAAGGAAAATGAACATCATGATGAACAAAATAAGCATAATAATGAAGGAAATGAGCATCATAATGAATGGAATGAACATCGTGATGAAGAAAATGACCATCATGATGAAAAAAATGAGAATCATGATGAAGATAATAAGCATCATGATGAATAAAATATGCATCATGATGAAGAAAATGAGCATCGTGATGAAAAATGAGCATCAAGATGAAGAAAATATGCATCATGATAAATAAAATACGCATTATGATGAAGAAAATGAGCATTATAATGAAGAAAATGAGCATCATGATGAAGAAAATGAGCATCGTGATGAAGAAAATGAGCATCGTGATGAAGAAAATATTAAGAAAATGAGCATCATGATGAAGGAAATGAGCATCATGATGAATAAAATGAGCATCATGATGATGAAAATTTGCAACATGATGAAAAAATTGGCATCATGAGAAGAAAATATGTACTATGTTGAAGGAAATTAGCATCACGATGAAGAAAATGAGCATCATGATGAAGGAAATATGCATCATGATAAAGAAAATATGCATCATTATGATGAAAATATGCATCATGATGAAAAACATGCATCATGATAAAGGAAATGAGCATCATGATGAAGGAAATGAGCATTATGAAGTAGGAAATATGCATCATGATGAAAAAAATGAGCATCATGATGAATGAAATATGCATCATGATGAAGAAAATGAGCATCATGATGAATAAAATATGCATCATGAATAAGAAAATGAGCATCATGATAAAGGAAATGAACATCATAATGAAGGAAATGAGCATCACGATGAAGGAAATGAGCATCATGATGAAAAAAATATGCATCATGATGAAGAAAATATGCATCAAGATGAAGAAAATGAGCATCATGATGTAGAAAATATGAATCATGATGAAGAAAATATGCATCACGATGAATAAAATATGCATCATGATGAAGGAAATGAGCATCATGATGAAGGAAATGAGCATCAAGATTAAGAAAATATGCATCATAATGAAGAAAATTTGCATCATGATGAAGAAAATGAGCATCATGATGAATAAAATATGCATCATAATTAAGGAAACGAGCATCATAATGAAGGAAATTAGCATCATGATGAAGGAAATGAGCATAATGATGAAGAAAATGAAAATCATGATGAAGAAAATAATCATCATGTTGAAGAAAATATGGATAATGATGAAGAGAATATGCGTCATGATAAAGAAAATGAGCATCATGATGAAGAAAATATGCACCATGATGAAGAAAATGAGCATCACGATGAAGAAAATGAGCGTCACGATGAAGAAAATGAGCATCATGTTGAAGAAAATATGCATCATGATGAAGAAAATGAGCATCATGATGAAGTAAATATGCATCATGAAAAAGAAAATGAGCATCATGATAAAGGAAATAAACATCAGGATAAAAGAAATGAGCATCACGATGAAAGAAATGAGCATCATGATGAATAAAACATGCATCATGATGAAGAATATATTCACCAATATGAAGAAAATAAGCATCATGATGAAGAAAATATGAATCATGATGAAGAAAATGAGCATCATGATGAAGAAAATATGCATCATGATGAAGATAATGATCATCATAATGAAGGAAATGAGCATCATGATTAAGGAAATGAGCATCATGATGAAGAAAATATGCATCATGATTAAAAAAATGAGCATCATGATGGAAAGAATATGCATCATAATGAAGGAAATGAGCATCATGTTGAGGAAAATGAGCATCATAATGAGGAAAATATGCATCATGATGAATAAAATAAGCATCATGATGAATAAAATATGCATCATGAAAAAGAAAATGAGCATCATGATAAAGGAAATGAACATCATAATGAATGAAATGAGCATCACGATGAACGAAATGAGCATCATGATGAAGAAAATAGACATCATGTTAAAGAAAATGAGCATCATGATGAAGAAAATATGAATCATGATGATGAAAATATGCATCACGATGAATAAAATATGCATCATGATGAAGGAAATAAGCATCATGATGATGGAAATAAGAAAATATGCATCATAATGAATAAAATATGCGTCATGATGAAGGAAATGAGCATCATGACCAAGAAAATATGCATCATAATGAAGGAAATGAACATCATAATGAAGGAAATTAGCATCATGATGAAGGAAATGAGCATAATGATGACGAAAATGAGCTTCATGATGAAGAAAATGAGCTTCATGATGAAGATTAAATACGTCATGATACAGAAAATATGCATCATGATAAAGAAAATGAGCATCATGACGAAGAAAATATGCATCATGATGAAGAAAATATGCATTATATGAAGAAAATGAGCATAAAGATGAAGAAAATATGTGTCATGATGAAGAAAATAAGCATAATGATGAAGAGAATATGTATCATACTGAAGAAAATGAGAATCATGATTAAGAAAATGAGCATCATGATGAAGAAAATATGCATCATGATGAAGAAAATATTGAGAAAATGAGCATCATGATGAAGGAAATGAGCATCATGATGAAGAAAATAAGCATCATGATGAAGAAAATATGCATCATGATGAAGAAAATATGCATCATGATGAAGAAAATAAGCATCATGATGAAGAAAATGAGCATCATGATGAAGGAAATTAGCCTCACGATGAAGGAAATGAGCGTAATGATAAAGAAAATATGTATCATGATGAAGAAAATATGTATCATGATGAAGAAAAGGAGCAACATGATGAAGAAATACGCATCACGATGAATAAAATAAGCTTCACGATGAAGAAAACATGATGAAGAAAATGAGCATCATGATTAAGAAAATGAGCATCATGATGAATAAAATATGCATCATAAAGAAGAAAATGAGCATCATGATGAAGAAAATATGCATCATAATGAAGGAAATGAGCATCATCATGAAGGAAATGAGCATCATGATGAAAAAAACATTCATCATGATGAAGAAAATAGACATCATGTTAAAGAAAATGAGCATCATGATGAAGAAAATATGAATCATGATGATGAAAATATGCATCACGATGAATAAAATATGGATCATGATGAAGGAAATAAGCATCATGATGAAGGAAATGAGCATCAAGATTAAGAAAATATGCATCATAATGAATAAAATATGCATCATGATGAAGAAAATGAGCATCATGACGAAGAAAATATGCATCATAATGAAGGAAATGAACATCATAATGAAGGAAATTAGCATCATGATGAAGGAAATGAGCATAATGATGACGAAAATGAGCTTCATGATGAAGAAAATGAGCTTCATGATGAAGATTAAATACATCATGATACAGAAAATATGCATCATGATAAAGAAAATGAGCATCATGACAAAGAAAATATGCATCATGATAAAGAAAATATGCATTATATGAAGAAAATGCGCATAAAGATGAAGAAAATATATGTCATGATGAAGAAAATAAGCATAATGACGAAGAGAATATGTATCATACAGAAGAAATTGAGAATCATGATGAAGAAAATGAGCATAATGATGAAGAAAATATGCATCATGATGAAGAAAATAAGCATCATGATGAAGAAAATGAGCATCATGATGAAGGAAATTAGCCTCACGATGAAGGAAATGAGCATAATAATAAAGAAAATATGTATCATGATGAAGAAAATATGTATCATGATGAAGAAAAGGAGCAACATGATGAAGAAATACGCATCACGATGAATAAAATAAGCTTCACGATAAAGAAAACATGATGAAGAAAATGAGCATCATTATTAAGAAAATGAGCATCATGATGAATAAAATATGCATCATAAAGAAGAAAATGAGCATCATGATGAAGAAAATATGCATCATAATGAAGGAAATGAGCATCATCATGATGGAAATGAGCGTCATGATGAATAAAATAAGCATCATGATGAAGAAAATGTGCATCATGATGAAGAAAATGGGCATCATGATGAAGAAAATGAGCATCATGATGAAGAAAATATGCATCACGATGAAGAAAATATGCTTTATGATGAAGAAAATGAGCATCATGATGAAGAAAATATGCATAATGATGAAGAAAATGAGCATCATGATGAAGAAAATATGCATCATGATGATGAAAAGGAGAATCATGATGAAGAAAATGAGCATCGTGATGAAGAAAATATTAAGAAAATGAGCATCGTGTTGAAGGAAATGAGCATTATGATGAAGTAAATGAGCATCATGATGAAGAAAATATGCAACATGATGAAAGAAATTGGCATCATGATGAAGAAAATATGCATCATGATGAAGAAAATGAGTATCTTATGAAGAAAATATACACCATGATGAAAGAAATTATCATCACGACGAAGGAAATGAGCATCATGATGAAGAAAATATGCATCATGATGAAGAAAATATGCATCATTATGAAGAAAATATGCATTATGATGAAAAAAACATGTCCAAAGCTTATGCTTAAGTCCAAAGCTTATGCTTAAGTCCAATAATAATAATATAGTCCCCTAAAACATTATTACCGCACTGCCGCTCCAATTCCATAATTACGTTATGGGCTCCTTCTTATTATGAGCCCGAAAATCTTACCATGTTTATGATATACAATGCCCATTAATTAATTAAGTTACTGACAACTCAAATTAATTATTATGACCTCACAGGAGGACATAATCAACCTATGTCGGACACGGATTCCTTCTACAATCAACAGCACACCATAGAGATAATACTACTTCCCAACTCATTGAATTTGTTGATTTAATACATGTAAATCTCACCCATTGACGAATCAAAGAAATATATACTATCTTACGTGTCGAGGTTATTGATAGGGATTAAGAGCATGAACATCCATAATAACTGAGATCAAGTTCTCCTATATAGACAGTACAAGTCGAACGATCTCTAGCGGTCATACTCAATACACACGAAGTGCACTAATGTGATTCTATTGCTAAGACAAACTAAAACCTAACCACACTACAACCATCCCGATAGATAGTCCCCGTCTATCTCGGTTGTGAGCATCTGTTTATACTTTATAAGGAAACCGATGATCTGATCTTCTGCGAGTTGTCGTACAATAATTCTTCTACAGTATAAAGTAAATGGACTTTTGCACAAACATATAAATAAATTATAATTTGCAAAATGTTTGATCATATGATTCTCATTTCAAATAAATTGTTAATACATTGTTTCATACAAAAGCCAGACTTTTAGTATACAATCTAACAATCTCCCACTTATACTAAAAGACTACGCTGCCATATCTGCTGACACACATCTAATCCCCATTCCTTCTGCATGCCCATCGAACGCTTTCGCTGGAAGGCTCTTAGTAAAAGGATTAGCCAGGTTATCCTCCGATGCTATCTTAGTGACCACAACCTCCCCTCTTCTAACGATGTCTCGTATCAGGTGGTACTTGCGCTCAATGTGTTTACTCGCCTTATGGGCTCGTGGTTCCTTCGAATTTGCTACTGCACCACTGTTATCACAAAAATTGTGATTGCTTTGGGCAAACCAGGAATCACATCCAAGTCTATTAAGAAGTTCCTAATCCATACTGCTTCTTTAGCTGCCTTAAAGGCTGCTACATATTCAGATTCCATGGTGGAGTCCGCAATGCATTTCTGCTTTACACTCATCCATATTATGGCTCCTCCTCCAAAAGTAAACACATAACACGAGGTGGATTTACTAGCATCCCTATCTGACTGAAAATCCGAATCAGTATAACCTAAAGGTAACAAAGTATATGCCCGATAAATTTGCACAGAATCCCTAGTCCTTCGCAGGTACTTCAAAATCTGCTTTACCGCAGTTCAATGCCCTTGTCCTGGATTACTTTGATACCTGCTGACCATGCCCATGGCATAACAGATATCCGGCCTCGTACATAGCACATCATACATGAGGCTTCCTACTACCGAAGCATAAAGAACCAGCTTCATCTCCTCTATTTTCTGTTGTGTCTTTGGACATATTTCCTTAGATAGAGGTATTCCATGTTTGAAAGGTAGAAAACCTTTCTTGGAATCTTACATGCTAAGACGAGCCAAGATTGTATCAATACATGAAGCTTGGGATAAGCAAAACATTCTTTTCTTGCGATTCCTTATTAATTTGATCCCAAGAATGTGTCCGGCTTCTCCTAAGTCCTTCATCTCAAACTGCTTGGAAAGCCATACCCTTACGCCCGACAATACCTTTACATTGTTTCCAATGAGTAGAATATCATCAACGTAGAGTACAAGAAATACCACTACATTTCCGTCACACTTCTTGTACACACATGATTCATCCGAACATTGAATAAATCCATATGACTGGATTACTTCATCAAAATGAATGTTCCATGATCTTTAAGCTTGTTTCAATCCATAAATGGACCTATTAAGCTAACATACAAGATGCTCTTCACCCTTTGCAATGAATCCTTGTAGTTGCTTCATGAAGATGTTTTACTCAAGACTTCCATTCAGGAAAGTTGTCTTGACATCCATTTGCCATATCTCATAATCCATATAAGTGGCAATAGACAAAAGAAACATGATTGACTTAAACATGGTTACAGGCTAGAAGGTTTCTTCATAATCGATACCTTCTTTCTGAGTGTATCCTTTAGCAACAAGCCATGCTTTAAAGGTTTCTACCTTTCTGTCAAATCCACTTTTTCTTTTATAGACCCACTTGCATCCAATAGCTTTTACATCATTGGGTGGTTCTACAAGCTCCCAGACTTGATTAGAATACATGGATTCTATTTCAGATTTCATTGCATTTTGCCAAAATTGAGCATCTTTGTCTTGTAGTGCCTCGTTGTAATTCCATGGGTTAATTTCATGTTCACCAGGGACCAAGTCAGAAGACTCTCCCAAACCCATGAATCTATCCGGTTGTCCCACAATTCACCCACTACGACGAGGCTCTGCAGGTAATTGTGTATCAGGTGTGACACGCGGTGCAGTGTCCTGTGGTATATCCTCTTGTACAGTGGTATAATGTTTGGCGTTTTCTCTCTTACTTCATCTAGAACAATTTTACTCATGGTTTTGTGGTTCATTACATAATCCTCTTCTAAAAATTTGGCATTCGTGCTCACGATATACTACAAACAAACAAACTTATGTACGCAACTCTAACTTATCAGTATCCGTCTTCAACACATGTGCCGGAGCACCCCAAATCCAAAAGTGTTTCAAACTATGCTTTCGCTTAGTCCAAAATTCAATGGGTATGGAAGCTACTAATTTAGAAGGTACTGAGCTAAGAATGTAAGTCTTTGTTTCTAAGGCGTATCCCCAAAATTAATTAGGTAATTCAGAATAACTCATCATTGATCTTACCATTTCCATAAGAGTCTTATTCCATCTTTCCGCTACACCATTCTGCTGGGGTGTGCCCGGTGCAGACAAATGAGATTCAATCCCTTTCTCTGATAAATAATTCCTAAACTCTCCAAAGAGGTATTCACCACCATGATTAGATCGTAGTGTCTCGATATATTTTCTAAGTTGCTTTTTCACATCAGTCTTGCACTCTTTGAATTTATCAAAGCACTCAGACTTGCGGCGCATCAAATAAATATATCCATATCTAGAATAATTGTCAATGAAAGTGACGAAGTATTCATAACCCCTCTTGCCTGGACAGACATAGGACCACATAAATCAGAATGAACCAATTCCAACAAATCCTTGGCTCTATACCCCTTTTCCTTAAATGACTTTTTGTCATTTTTCCTTCCAAGCAGGATTCGCAAGTTGGATAATTTTCCACTACTATTGAACTCAGAGGTTCATCAGCTATCAACCTTTGAATCCTACTCAAGTTAATATGACCTAGTCTTAGATGCCAAAGATATGTTTGACTCATTTTCGAAGGTTCTTTTCTCTTATTAGTAGAAGTATCATTCATTTCAATTTGTTGCACCGTGTGAGAAATTAGATTAAGAGTATACAAATTATCTACCAATGCACCATCACAGATAAAAATTCCATTTTTCATTAAAACAACCTTGTCATTAAAAGAAACAAAATAACCATCCTTAAACAATTTAGAAACCGAAATTAAATTCTTTCTAAAATGAGGTACATAAAGACAATTCCTAGAAACAAGAGTTTTATTCTTATTGAAAAATAAATTGACGTCTTCCACTGCAACAGCCGCTACTCTTGTATCATTCCCCATGAGTATGGTAATCTTGACATCACTAAGCTGTCGGGTTTGGTGGAACCCCTGCAAAGAATTGCAGACATGGTCAGTGGATCCCCTATCTACACACCAAGTGTCAGTAGATACAGTCGCTAAGCATGATTCAACAACTAGTATAAAAGACATACCATTCTTGTTCCCCTTTAGAAGAGGGCAATCAACATTGTAGTGTCCCGACTGGTTGCATTTGAAGATTTGCCTTTAGGCTTCTTGACCGCACCAGCCTTTGCTTTCACTTGGTTCACCGGTGCTGAATTTTATTGCTTCATCTTATTCCTACCGCCTTTCGGCCTAGGATGAGGAGCATTTTTAGCAACCTGAACCTAAGGAGAATAATGAAACAGTTCTTCCACCACCACATGTTCTGTCAGAAGTTCCGCCAACATGTACAAATGTTTGTTCATATCATAGTTCAGGCGAAACTGCTCTAAACTCCTAGGTAAGCTTTGGAGCATGATCTCAACCTGGGTTTCCCCATTGGTTTCAGCTCCAAGAACTTCCAACTCATTGAGTTGGCCCATTATCCTAAGGACATGCTCCCTTACGGAAGTGCCCTCAGCCATTTTGGTGTTTATCAGAAAAGGCATGCCCTTCGACCTAGCAGGATGACTCTGATGCCCGAAGAGTTCCCTAAGATTATGTATCATATCATAGGCAGTGTTTATAGCGTGATGCTGAGTCTGAAGCACAGTTGACATAGAAGCCAAAATATAACACTTAGCCATCCCATCAGCTTTGATCCACCTATTATAAGCAACTCTTTGCTCTTTG
The DNA here is from genome assembly GCA_023678885.1 of Pogostemon cablin. Taxonomy (NCBI): domain Eukaryota; kingdom Viridiplantae; phylum Streptophyta; class Magnoliopsida; order Lamiales; family Lamiaceae; genus Pogostemon; species Pogostemon cablin. Next base: position 515,083 of record CM043006.1, read on the forward strand.
GTAGAGGCATCAGTAAGTGCCGGAGGACATTCCTCAGTGAGAACAAAGATATAATCTTCATCAGTTAAAACAATATCAATGTTCCATTTCCAGTCAAAATAATTAGTGCCAGTAAGTTTGTGTTTTTAAGTATAACAGAAAGTGGGTTGAGTGCTATTTGAAAATCCTGAGAATCATAAATAATAAACAGATCAAACACTTTGAATTTATCAATTTATATTGATTCCCTCAAAATAATATAAAATGAAATTCACCAACATCTCAAACACCGTGAATTTGCATGCCATGTTAGTGTTGACGTATACAAACTCGAACATTTACAAGAGAAGATTTTACCCATTAATTTCATTTAGCAACCTAACTTTATGATAAAATAATTAATAGTCGATTCCTTTTTAACCATGCAAATAACAGCAGTGACTCTGTTGGGGAGGATACTTATTCTTTACACATAAGTGTAAACCATTATTTGATCCTAAGTCCATTGCGCAAGCTTATGTGCCTTACAGTTGGAGAAGTACACACGCGCTTGGATAAATTCCTACGATCATCTTAAAGAAGTTTGTACCAGTGATCCGTGAATAAACCATCCGCTGTGGAGGAAGGCCTATTGCCAACACACAGGTTTACTCACATCACTTACAAACCAATAATGCATGCCGTGGGAATTATTTACCAATCCCCTCTCCCACCTAGTTATTTAACACCGAGGGTTTTTAACATGCATATAATATTACGATAATAAAATATACATTCTAGCATGCTTCTAGTTTAAGAAAATAAATCACATAGAACATGCTCTCATATATAACAATAATCGTCAAATAAAACAATTAATGCAGTTATATATCACGAATTAAATGCAGAAAAAAAATAGCAAAACGAGCACCGTGGACTTATAGGCATCAACTGCATAACTCTTGCCCATCAAGGAAGCTTGGCCCATCAAGGCAGCAAGGCCCAACAAGACAGCCCAAGCAATATCTGTAGAAACTAAGCCCACACGCATTGCTACTCCTCGCTCCCACCCAGCCGTGTCCAACTATTCAGTGTCAAAATTCATCCGCATGACTTGGTGCCCGCTGCTCTCGGCAGTCGTGCCGTCAGCCCACCTTCCACGCCCATTCCAGTCCGCAGCACCAACTTTAAGAGATTGACCCGCTGCTGCTGCTGGTTCTCTCAGCCGTGAATGATGCCAGTTACATCAACAGGGCTTCCATTAACTGAGCTATCAACGGAGTTTGCTTCCCAGTGAAACTTCTCAGATCGCGGCCAGAAGACATACCCATCACGGAGGCATCAACTGACTTGCTCAAAAACCCGCCGCTGATTCGACCGAAAGCAATCTTTGACTCGCCTATTACCCAGCCGTGTCTCACCCGAAAACAACATGGACTCGCCCGGAAGTCTTCTGTTCTCGCTTGGATGCTTCATCAGACTCGCCCGGAAGCAGTCTAGATGCGCTCAGACCTTCATCTGCTCTGCCCAGATAAGCCCCGCCGCATAGCCGATGGTCTCTGACTCACCATCCAATGTTGCGGATTGGAGTCACTGCTTCAGCCATCTTCGCTGACGATTGCTATCAGCAGCCCACACAAACCCCGCCGTTGCACCGGTCAGTGGCACCTTTGTCTTCAAACTAAAACCCCTGTCGCACGCCTTATAGTCAGGTCACATGATCAGCAAGACATGCAATTCTAGTCCCGTGTTGCGATTCACCAGCCTCTGCCATCGTTCATCCAGCCCATATTCCACCGGCCTTCAATCGTGTTCAAGTCCGTTCAACGTCATGTGGTCGTCACTCAAGCCCAATTACATTCAACAGTCGATTGTGCCATGGGTCGCCAAACTCGCATCATTTGTCGTTCACCATATAGTCGTGTGTGTGATTCTAGGCACAATATCAAAGTAATATCCAGACAAAGATGCATATAGGATTTCCAGTGATGAATTCATAGGATTTTCACGAATTATACAAAATTAAACAAACCCTAATTCACATGCATTCTATACGACAAGTGAAAACACGTATAGGAGTTAAACCCTAGCCTAACGTGTCACATTTCACCACGAAATCGACGCTCTGATACCAATTGTTGGCGTTTGATCGTATGGTTAGCGTGAACCGTTAGAGTTCCATGTAAACTAGATCAACGGAAGCAACAAATCAAAGTCTACAATACCTTTCACCAGTGTTTGTCATTGAAGAACTGCAGAGAACAACCACTTGATCTTCTGTTGTATTCCCTAAGTTCAATGTTGATGTTGTGTGGGCAACAATCCACAGGATCTTCTCAATCTGCTCCAAACCTCTTTTCACATCAAAACAGGCACAAGTCTAGGGTTCCAGGAAGCTGAGACAACTTATATATGGGCTACAGCAGGGACAAGGAGGAGAAATTGGAGTTGGGCCTCCATTGGGCTCAAGTATCCAAGCTTAGCCCAAAGCTTATACTTAAGTCCAATAATAATAATATAGTTCACTAAAATATTATTACTACACTGCCGTTCTAATCCCATAATTACATTATGGACTCCTTATTATGAGCCCGAAAATCTCCCCATGTTTAAGATATACAATGCCGTTGATTAATTAAGTTACTAGCAACTCAAATTAATTAATATCTCATCCGAGAGTAGTACCACTCAACCTATGATAAACCTTATGAGCTACTCAAGGGGAATTAATCCACTTGCAAGATTTAAATGATAAACCTTATGAGCTCCTCAAGGGGACATAATCAACTTATATCGGACACGGATTCCTTCCACAATCAACGACACACCATAGAGAAAACACTACTTCCCAACTCATCGAGTTTGTTGATTTAATACATGTAAATCTCACCCATTGATGAATCAAAGAAATATATACTGTCTTACGTATCAAGATTATTGTATAAGGATTAAGAGCACGAACATCCATAATAATTGAGATCAAATTCTCCTATATACACAATACAAGTCGAACGATCTCAAGCAGTCCTGCTCAATACACACAAAGCATACTAATGTGATTCTATAGTCAAGACAAACTAATACCAAACCACACTACAACCATCCCGATAGATAGTCCCCGTCTATCTCGGTTGTGAGCATATGTTTATACTTTATAAGGAAACTGATAATATGATCTTCCGCGTGTTGTCAAAAAACATATCATCTACAGTATAAAGTAAATAGAGTTTTGCTCAAACATATAAATAAATTATAATATGCAAAAGTTTGATCATATGATTCTCATTTCAAATAAATTGTTAAAACATTGTATGACAAAAGCCAGACTTTTAGTATACAATCGAACAAAAAATATGCATTAAGATGAAGAAAATGAGCATCATGATGAAGAAAATATGAATCATGATGAAGAAAATATGCATCACGATGAAGAAAATACGCATCATGATGAAGAAAATGAGCATCACGATGAAGGAAATGAGCATCAAGATGAAGAAAATATGTATCATGATGAAGAAAATATGCATCATGATGAAGAAAATGAGCATCCTGATGAAGAAAATATGCATCATGATGAAGAAAATATGCATCGTGATGAAGAAAATATGCACCATGATGAAAAAAAAGAGCATCATGATAAAGAAAATTAGCATTAAGATGTACAAAATATGCATCATGATGAAGAAAATTATTGTTATGATGAAGAAAATTAGCAACATGATGAAGAAAATTTGCATCATAATGAAGGAAATAAGCATCATAATGAAGGAAATAAGCATCATGATGAAGAAAATGAGCTTCATGATGAAGAAAATGTGTATCATGATGAAGATAATATGCATCATAATGAAGAAAATATGCATCTTGATAAAGAAAATGAGCAACATGCCGAAGAAAATATGTATCATGATGAATAAAATATGCATTATATGAAGAAAAAGAGCATCATGACGAAGAAAATATGCATCATGATGAATAAAATGAGCATTACGATGAAGGGAATATGCATCATGATGAAGGAAATGAGAATCATTATGAAGGAAATGAGCATCATGATGAAGAAAATATTCATCATGATGAAGAAAATATTAAGAAAATGAGAATCATGACGAAGGAAATGAGCATCATATGAAGAAAATAAGCATCATGATGAAGAAAATATGCTTCATGATGAAAAAAATATGCATCATGATGAAGGAAATGAGCATCCTGAAGAAAAAATGAGCATCATGATGAAGAAAATATGCATCATGATGAAGGAAATGAGGATCATGATGAAGGAAATGAGCATCACGATAAAGAAAATGAGCATCATGATGAAGAAAAAATGCATCATGATGAAGAAAATGAGCATCATGATGACGTAAATATGCATCATGAAAAAGAAAATGAGCAGCATGATAAAGGAAATGAACAACAGTATGCCGGAAATGAGCATCACGATGAAGGAAATGAGCATCATGATGAATAAAATATGCATCATGATTAAGAAAATATTCTTCAAAATGAAGAAAATTAGCATCATGATGAAGAAAATATGCATCAAGATGAAGAAAATGAGCATCATGATGAAGAAAATATGCATCATGATGAAGAAAATGAGCATCATGATGAAGAAAATGTGCATCATGATGAAGGAAATGAGCATCATGATAAAGATAATAAGCTTCATGTTGAAGAAAATATGCATCATGACGAAGAAAATATGCATCATGATGATGAAAATTAGCATCATGATGAAGAAAATGAGTATCATGATGAAGACAATATGCATCATGAAGAAGAAAATTAGCATCATGATGAAGAAAATGAGCATCATGATGAATTAAAAATGCATCATGATGAATAAATGAGCATCATGATGAAGAAAATGAGCTTCAAGATGAAAAAAATATGCAAACTGATGAAGAAAATATGCAGTATGATGAAGAAAATGAGCATCATGATGAAGAAAATATGAATCATGATGAAGAAAATGAGCATCATGATGAAGTGAATATGCATTATGATGAAGAAAATGAGAATCATGATGAAGAAAATATTAAGAAAATGAGCGTCATGATGGAGAAAATTGGAATATTGATGAAGAAAATATGCATCATGATGAAGAAAATGAGCATCATGATGAAGAAAATATGCATCTTGATGAACGAAATTAGCATCACGATGAAGGAAATGAGCATCATGATGAATAAAATATGCGTCATAATGAAGAAAATATGCATCATGATAAAGAAAATGAGCATAATGATGAAGAAAATATGCATCGTGATGAAGAAAATATGCATCATGATGAATAAAATGAGCATCATGATGAAGAAAATGAGCATTAAGATATACAAAATATGCATCATAATGAAGAAAATTATCATTATGATGAACAAAATGAGCATCATGATGAAGAAAATATGCATCATAATGAAGGAAATGTGCATTATAATAAAGGAAATGAGCATCATGATGAAGAAAATGAGAATCATGATTAAGAAAATGAGAATCATGATGAAGAAAATGAGCATAGCGATGAAGAAAATATTAAGAAAATGAGCATCATTATGAAGAAAATATGCATCATGAAGAAAAAAATTAGCATCATGATGAAGAAAATGAGCATCATGATGAAGAAAATATGTATCATAATGAAGGAAATGGGCATCATGACGAAGAAAAATGGGCATCATGATGAAGATAATATGCATCATGATGAATAAAATATGTATCATGATGAAGAAATGAGCATCATGATGAAGAAAATGAGCATCAGGATGAAGAAAATATGCATCCAGATGAAGAAAATATGCGACATGATGAAGAAAATGAGCATCATGATCTAGAAAATATGCATCATGATGAAGCAAATGAGCATCATGATGAAGAAAATAAGCATCATGATGAAGAAAATAAGCATCATGATGAAGAGAATAAGCATCTTGATGAAGAAAATGAGAATCTTGATGAAGAAAATGAGCATCGCGATGAAGAAAATATTAAGAAAATGAGCATCATGATGAAGAAAATTAGAATATTGACGAAGAAAATATGCATCATGATGATGAAAATGAGCATCATGATGAAGAAAATAAGCATCTTGATGAAGAAAACCAGCCGGCATGCTTCAACCACTACCTATTCCTGAGTGGAAATGGGAAAACGTCACAATGGATTTTGTTTCTGGTTTACCTCGAACCCAAAAGGGTCATGACTCAATTTGGGTCATTGTCGATCGTCTGACGAAATCGGCACATTTCCTTCCAGTGCATACCAACGAATCTTTAGAGAAACTTGCCAAGTTATATGTCGATGAGATCGTGAGATTGCACGGAGTACCAGTGTCAATCATATCTGACCGTGATCCAAGATTCACTTCCCATTTTTGGCCTAGCCTGCAGAAAGCACTAGGTACAAAATTACTATTCAGTACCTCGTTCCATCCATAGACTGATGGACAGTCAGAGAGAACTATACAGACACTAGAAGACATGTTACGTGCAGTGGTGTTGAATTTGGGAGGTAGCTGGGATAAATACGTGACTTTGGTGGAGTTCGCTTATAACAACAGTTATCATTCAAGCATTGGAATGCCCCCGTACGATGCTCTGTATGGCCGAAAGTGTCGAACACCACTCTTTTGGGATGAGGTTGGCGAGAGACAAATCAAACAAGTAGAGCTTATCGAAGATGCGAAGGCAAAAATACAACTTATTCGAGACAGACTTAAGGCAGCGCAAGATCGACAGAAAAGCTACGCAGATAATAGGAGGCGCGATTTGGAGTTTAATGAAGGAGACAAAGTTTTTCTGAAAGTTTCTCCATGGAAGGGCGTGTTGCGATTCCGCCGTCGAGGAAAGTTGAGTCCAAGGTATATTGGCCCGTTTACGATCGTGCAAAGGATTGGTCGTGTCACGTATCGACTTGAGCTACCATCGGAATTGTCGAAGATTCACGATGTCTTCAATGTCTCTATGCTTAGAAAATATGAACCAGATCCTTCGCACGTGCTCAAAGATCCCCCAGTTGTATTAAAGGAAAATCTATCGTAAGAAGTACAACCTGTTCAAATTGTAGATCGCCTAGAGAAAATGCTTCGTAACAAATCCATTCCTATGGTGAGAATTCTATGGAGAAGTGATCAAATTGAAGAAGAAACATGGGAACCAGAGTCAGTCATGCGTCAACACCATCCAAATCTCTTTTCATCTCTAGGTACGTTTATGTTTCGAGGACGAAACTTTTTGGAGGAGGAGATACTTTATAATATCTTAGTTCAACTAGATTTTTTTTAGAAAGCCCAAAACCTATTTATTTATTTTTATAGCCCAAAAAGGCCAGCCCAATTAAGCCCAACTAGATTATTTTAGAAAGCCTAAAACCTATTTATTTATTTTTATAGCCCAAAAGGCCAGCCCAATTAAGCCCAACTAGATTTTTTTAGAAAGCCCAAACTTATTTATTTATTTATTTTGTGGCCCAAAGTTTCAGCCCACTTAAATGGCCTGATATATAATTAGTAAGGCTAAAGTTAAAAAAAAAAGAGAGAGAAGAACGGGAGAAGAAAAGCAAAAGAGGGGAAAGAAAAGAGTGAAGAGGAGAAACCCTTGTTGATCAAATTCTCCCCTACAACCCTCATCCTAGGTGGTTTCTAAGTTGTTTTGAGGTAAGTGGTGTGTGAATTAAGCTTCCTTCTTCCATGATTTTGTAATTTTGTGGGGTTTTTCTTTTTGGTATGTGGGTAATTTGCAGACTGTTCGAACTGATTTTGACATAGCTATTACCCTTGAAAGTTTGCAAACTTAATTTCTGTACGTAGCTGAACTCGTTAGCTTTCCGTAGCCACTTGAAACGCCTCAATCCGATTATTCTCGTAAACTGCCGCTAGCTGGAAAATTTCAGAATTTTTATGTCGAATTCAAACTTATTTTTTTTATCGTTTCGTTTAGTTAATGTATTGAAACGGTTATATGGGATTGGGAACTGATGTTAAGGAGTTACATGCCATTTTTATTTAATATCGACTCGTTCGAACTCGATTAGGATTTGTTTTTAGCAATGAAAGGGATGTTAACGCTAATAGTTAGTTATATTTAATTTGTCTTTAATTGCTCATCTCCTTTCTAGGTAAAGAACCATCGACGAAGGGCAAGGGACCGACTTCAGATTCCGGAGAGAGTTAATCACTTCCTTGTGAGTTGATAATTTGGGAACGCCTTCTCTTGTGGGAAGTGTGGACCCTCGATAAATGTGCATTTATTTTAGTTTTAGTTAATTGATAAGAAAATTATTTGGTATTGTGTTATGTGGTAAAGAGCCTGATTGGCTCGATTGCTCTGGTTAGAGTCCTGTTAACCATTTTCTGAGTATTATTGATTTTAACTTATGTTGAAGAGCTTTGTCGGCTCGATATCTGATAGCATTTATTGTGAATTATTTGAGAATTGATTTCTGGTTATTCTTGTGTGCCAATTAAGACTCTAACTTGAGTCGTTATTCATCTTATGATGCACATGCATATGTATGCCTGGTACCAAGGTTAAGTAGCCCGAATTGGTCACGGTTCGGGTGAGTTGGAGCGACATTGAAATAGTAGCCCGAATTGTCGCGGTTCGGGTGAGTTAGAGTGACAACCAAGTTGCCAGTGATTGGCAAACCTGGGTGAGTTAGATCTAACGGGGCACCTGTCCATTTGCCAAATACTAATACTCTGGAGGGTGATCGTTAGATGGATCAGTCTATTATAGGCTCAGTCAACGTCACCGGTGTGGGACATGCATGTCATATATGTTTATATGTTTGATCATTTCAAGTATTCACGTCGATATTGAATTGTGAACTTTAGCACTTGGCATATTGAGAAAGAATATTAATGTGCATTTTATCTAGAGTAACGGTGACGGGCTTGGACTGTCTCTCGACGGAGAGCTCAGTTCGAGGAGGATATTGACTACCCACGCGTCTTTTATGTGATAACATGTTGTTTGAACTAATTGTGTTATTCGTAAATGTGCACTAAGGTTTTTATTTTCATTAATATGTATACTGAGTGAGAAATAGTTATTGTGGGACGAAATGTGGGATTTTTTGTTATGAACCGCGAGTGGAATACATGCTTCGTATAAGGGTCGGGGTGACCGGCTTATCACCTCACTGAGCTAGTGGTTTTGCTCACCCCCATCATTCTTTCCTTTTCAGGCTGTTGATATCATTTTGGTTGGAGGTTTTCCTATCGTTTGCTCGTCATCCAATCCGTGTGTTGGGTACTTTCTCTTTTATGTAAATTGACGGATTCATTGGCGAGATTGTATAGTTTATATTTGGTGACCCCCTTGATGTTCTTTTTGTACCTTCGCGATGTTATATCGTTCATGTATATTTTCTTTAAACTAAGTTACACCGTTGTATTTTGTACCTTTGTAAATCCTTGTTGATACTTTTTGAGATGATGTCCTCGGGTTGTACCCGTTGTTATCAGTTGTTCAGCTCTACAGGTACTTGATAGCAAGCCTTACGTTTTCTATAAACTTTGTGGAGTGGAGTGCACCCATTCTCCGAAATTTATGGTTAACGTGGCGGTTGTCGCGTTCTGTCTGGGGTCGGGGCATGACAACTTTCTTGGTATCAGAGCCTGGTTTTATGATTCTCATTCTTTTTGAGTCGGGCCAATGAGTCCAACTTTATTTCTATGTCATCCTAAGGTATCGTATTGCCTTGACGTTGACCTTGAATTTTCTTTCCTTTCTTCCTTTCTTCCTTTCAGTCATTTTGACACCTCCAGTTCGTCGTTGAGGTCGAGGTCGAGGACACGCTCCTCGTGATCCTCCGAGTCCTCTACTCTCTTCTGTTCCTCGTGGACCTCGAGGACATGTTTCTTCTGATCATGTCGTTCCTTCGACGGTTACGGACCCTATCAATTCTGATCATAGGGTGCCAGTTTCCTAGGTAGAGCAACCACCGGCCCAGTTGCGGGTTGAGCACATGATGACACCCGAGTAGTACCAATTGTATTATGATCACATTCGAATACATGGTGTTTCACCACCTACAACGGCTCATACGACTACGACTGTCACCGAAGAGGTTCTTCGAGCTAATGAACTGATTCGACCTACAACTAATGTACCAGTTTTTACTCCAGAAATGGCTTTAGGAGGTTCTACTTCTCGAGGAGCACTTTTTATACCTGATTTGGTGAAAGCAGTTGAAAACATGGGGACATCGAAATTTGACGGTGCAAGAGATGCTTCTAAAGTGGGGGCATGCTTAAAGGATATTACAGAGACCTTTGACACTTTGATGATTGAAGAATGTTATCGTGTGGTCATTGCAACCAAGCTGTTAGGCCCAGATGCATGACGATGGTGGCAGAATCTAAAAGAGACATCTTCGGTTACTATTACGTGGGCTATCTTTGTGGAACGATTCAAAGATCGATACTTCTCTTAGTACATCAAGGATCAGAAGAGAAAGGAGTTCTTCAACCTCTTTCAAGGCATTATGTCGGTCGTTGAGTACGAAAGCAAATTTCTGGAATTGCGAGAATTCGCTCCTGAGTCATATACGACGAGAGACTTGTGCAAGAGATTTGAAGATGGTCTTAATTTAAATATTCGAGATCGCATCATGTCCGGAGACAAGTACGAGAGTCTTGACGATCTCATAGAAGAAGCCCTGAGGGTAGAAGATTTAGTTCAGGCGAGACATAAGCTTGCAGAACGATCTCAAAAGAAAAGGCAAGGGAGCGCATTTCCAGGAAATGCATCGAAGGTGTATAGGGGTGTGGGATCTTCGCGTGGCGCACCAAGTTCGGCATCTATTAGTTTTCCTTAACCTCGGGAGCAGTTTAGTAGAGGTGGGAGCAATGTCTCGGGATCAGTTGGTGAAAATCGCAAGTGCCAGAATTTCCTAAAATATCATGACGGCCCCTGTAAGGCTCCTCAACTATGTTTTCAGTGTCGACAGCCGGGGCATATGCGAAGTTCTTGTCCTCAGCTTATGGGAACGAGCAGTCAGGGTTCTGGTCAGTTTCGTGGTAAACTAACATATTCTACACCCAGAGATACTCGATCTGCAGTTACCAGAGTGCCCGATGCCTCAAGCGGCCCTAGTACTCAATCACCTATGCAAGGAATGAAGCAAACTATAGTATTTCATATTTCCCAAGAAGAGGCTCGCTCAGATCCGAAGGTTGTGACAGGTAATTTATAATTTGAGTATTTTCACATGCTAAATCTAACCCCGCCTTGTTATGCCACTTGATTACGAATAAAACATTCGTAAGAAATTCTATCTTTTTAAATTTTTAAATCACAATCTCACCTAATATTGATTCTTTAGGCAATGTGTTTGTGGGAGACCATCAGGTCTACGCTTTATTTGACCCAGGTTCTGATAGGTCTTATATCCGAGATGATCTTACTGCGATCTTAGATTATCCTATCTCTCATTTGTCACCTGGAATCATCGTTCATACCCCTCTTGGAGAGCGTCTAATTCGTGATTCGGTATTCTTTGGTTGTCCATTGAAGATCAAAGATGTCATTTTAGAGGCTGAATTGATACTATTGCCTTTGATTGATCTTGATGTTATTCTTGGCATGGATTGACTTTCTTCTCATCATGCAATTCTCGATTGCCACGAGAAGCTTGTTATTTTTTGTAGACCAGGATTCTCAGAACTTGTTTTTTAGGGTAAACTTCAAATGAGATCCCTCTCTTTTATTTCAATGTTGACTGCGCATAAATTAATGCGTAAGGGTTGTGAGGCATTCTTGGCATTTGTCATCGATACTTCTCTTTCTGAAACTAAACTAGATGACATCCCGATCGTGAATGAATTTCCTGATGTCTTTCCCGAAGACTTACCAGGACAACCTCCGAATCGAGAGATTGATTTTTTCATTGACGTACTTCCTGAAATCACACCTATATCGATTACTCCATATCGAATGTCGCCTGCTGAGCTTAAGGAACTCCAGACACAACTTGGGGAATTATTGGAGAAGGGTTTCATACGACCAAGCACATCTCCATGGGGTGCTCCAGTTCTTTTTGTCAAGAAGAAAGATGGATCACTTCGTCTATATGTCGACTACCATCAATTGAACAAGGTGACAATCAAGAACAAATATCCTCTTCCAAGAATCGATGATCTGTTTGATCAATTGCAAGGAGCAACTGTGTTCTCAAAAATTGATTTGCGATCCGGTTATCACCAACTCAAGATTAGGGAATCTGATATCCCTAAGTTTGCTTTTCGAACCAGATACGGTCATTTTGAATTCTGTGTTATGCCTTTTGGACTCACAAATGCTCCTGCAGCTTTTATGGATCTTATGAATCGGGTCTTTCGGCCGTACTTAGATAAGTTTGTCATCATCTTCATTGATGACATTCTTATTTATTCTAAATCGGACGACGAGCATTCTCATCATCTAAGAATTGCTCTGAACATTCTCAGAGAAAATCAGTTTTATGTTAAATTCTCGAAGTGTGAATTTTGGCTTCGCGAGGTAAGCTTTTTGGGTCATCACATTTCTAAAGAAGGAATCTACGTCGATCCAGTGAAGATTCAAGCTATACTAGATTGGGAGCGTCCAAAGAACGTGACAGAGATTCATAGTTTTCTGGGATTACCTGGATATTATCGACGGTTTGTCAAAGACTTTTCGTTATTGGCTTCATCTTTGACTAAATTGACTCAGAAAGGGGTAAAATTTGAATGGAGTGAAGAATGCGAGGAAGCATTTCAAGAATTGAAAAGACGACTCGTTTCAGCTCCTATTCTTGCTTTGCCAGACCCAGCGATTGGAGAATTTACCATTTATAGCGACGCCTCGAGATAAGGATTAGGATGCGTTCTCATGCAAGAAGGAAAGGTTATTGCCTACGCTTCAAGGCAATTGAAGAAGAACGAAGAAAATTATCCTACACATGATTTAGAGTTGGCTGCAATCGTCTTTGCATTGAAGATATGGAGGCACTATCTGTATGGTGCAACTTGTCGGGTTTTCACTGATCACAAGAGCTTAAAGTATATCACCACGCAAAAGGAGCTCAACCTCAGGCAAAGGCGATGGATGGAGTTGATTAGTGACTATGACTTAGTCATCGATTATCATCCTGGCAAGGCGAACGTTATTGCAGATGCTCTGAGTAGAAAGTCTTCTACCTCACTTGCTTCAATTCAATCTTTTTATCTTCCTATGTTGGAGCAATTTAAATCTTTACACATTTCGCTCGATTGTGAAAAGTCTAATGATTCTGCCTTAATCGCCAAATTCGAGGTTAGACCTACCTTGTTCAAGAAAATTCGAGAAAGACAATCACACGATATTTATTTACAACAGAAGATGGCAAAGCTAAATCAAGGAAAAGAAACAGAATATCAAATTCGGGATGATGGACTTCTTACTTTTAAAAATCGTGTTTGTGTTCCATCAGAACTTGATGTTCGTTGAGCTATTCTTGAGGAAGCCCATTCTTCAGCCTATGCTATGCATCCTGGTAGTACCAAAATGTATAGAACACTTCAGGAGCATTATTGGTTGCCAGGTATGAAACGGGACACTACTGAATTTGTATCAAAGTGCTTATCTTGCCAACAGATTAAAGCGGAACACCAAAAACCGCCGGCATGCTTCAACCAGTACCTATTCCTGAGTAGAAATGGGAAAACGTCACAATGGATTTTGTTTCTGGTTTACCTCGAACCCAAAAGGGTCATGACTCTATTTGGGTCATTGTCGATCGTCTGACGAAATCGGCACATTTCCTTCCAGTGCATACCAACGAATCTTTAGAGAAACTTGCCAAGTTATATGTCGATGAGATCGTGAGATTGCACGGAGTACCAGTGTCAATCATATCTGACCGTGATCCAAGATTCACTTCCCGTTTTTGGCCTAGTCTGCAGAAAGCGCTAGGTACAAAATTACTATTCAGTACCTCGTTTCATCCACAGACTGATGGACAGTCGGAGAGAACTATACAGACACTAGAAGACATGCTACGCGCAGTGGTGTTGAATTTGGGAGGTAGCTGGGATAAGTACGTGACTTTGGTGGAGTTCGCTTATAACAACAGTTATCATTTAAGCATTGGAATGCCCCCGTACGAAGCTCTGTATGGCCGAAAGTGTCGAACACCACTCTTTTGGGATGAGGTTGGCGAGAGACAAATCGAACAAGTAGAGCTTATCGAAGATGCGAAGGCAAAAATACAACTTATTCGAGACAGACTTAAGGCAGCGCAAGATCGACAGAAAAGCTACGCAGATAATAGGAGGCGCGATTTGGAGTTTAATGAAGGAGACAAAGTTTTTCTGAAAGTTTCTCCATGGAAGGGCGTGTTGCGATTCCGCCGTCGAGGAAAGTTGAGTCCAAGGTATATTGGCCCGTTTACGATCGTGCAAAGGATTGGTCGTGTCGCGTATCGACTTGAGCTACCATCGGAATTGTCGAAGATTCACGATGTCTTCCATGTCTCTATGCTTAGAAAATATGAACCAGATCCTTCGCACGTGCTCAATGATCCCCCAGTTGTATTAAAGGAAAATCTATCGTACGAAGTACAACCTGTTCAAATTGTAGATCGCCGAGAGAAAATGCTTCGTAACAAATCCATTCCTATGGTGAGAATTCTATGGAGAAGTGATCAAATTGAAGAAGAAACATGGGAACCAGAGTCAGTCATGCGTCAACACCATCCAAATCTCTTTTCATCTCTAGGTACGTTTATGTTTCGAGGACGAAACTTTTTGGAGGAGGGGATACTTTATAATATCTTAGTTCAACTAGATTTTTTTTAGAAAGCCCAAAACCTATTTATTTATTTTTATAGCCCAAAAAGGCCAGCCCAATTAAGCCCAACTAGATTTTTTTTAGAAAGCCCAAAACCTATTTATTTATTTTTATAGCCCAAAAGGCCAGCCCAATTAAGCCCAACTAGATTTTTTTAGAAAGCCCAAACTTATTTATTTATTTATTTTGTGGCCCAAATTTTCAGCCCACTTAAATGGCCTGATATATAATTAGTAAGGCTAAAGTTAAAAAAAAAAAAAGAGAGAGAAGAACGGGAGAAGAAAAGCAAAAGAGGGGAAAGAAAAGAGTGAAGAGGAGAAACCCTTGTTGATCAAATTCTCCCCTACAACCCTCATCCTAGGTGGTTTCTAAGTTGTTTTGAGGTAAGTGGTGTGTGAATTAAGCTTCCTTCTTCCATGGTTTTGTAATTTTGTGGGGTTTTTCTTTTTGGTATGTGGCTAATTCGCAGACTGTTCGAACTGATTTTGACATAGCTATTACCCTTGAAAGTTTGCAAACTTAATTTCTGTACATAGCTGAACTCGTTAGCTTTCCGTAGCCACTTGAAACGCCTCAATCCGATTATTCTATAATTAGTTATGATTTTTCTCGTAAACTACCGCTAGCTGGAAAATTTCAGAATTTTTATGTCGAATTCAAACTTATTTTTTTTATCGTTTCGTTTAGTTAATGTATTGAAACGGTTATATGGGATTGGGAACTGATGTTAAGGAGTTACATGCCATTTTTATTTAATATCGACTCGTTCGAACTCGATTAGGATTTGTTTTTAGCAATGAAAGGGATGTTAACGCTAATAGTTAGTTATATTTAATTTGTCTTTAATTGCTCATCTCCTTTCTAGGTAAAGAACCATCGACGAAGGGCAAGGGACCGACTTCAGATTCCGGAGAGAGTTAATCACTTCCTTGTGAGTTGATAATTTGGGAACGCCTTCTCTTGTGGGAAGTGTGGACCCTCGATAAATGTGCATTTATTTTAGTTTTAGTTAATTGATAAGAAAATTATTTGGTATTGTGTTATGTGGTAAAGAGCCTGATTGGCTCGATTGCTCTGGTTAGAGTCCTGTTAGCCATTTTCTGAGTATTATTGATTTTAACTTATGTTGAAGAGCTTTGTCGGCTCGATATCTGATAGCATTTATTGTGAATTATTTGAGAATTGATTTCTGGTTATTCTTGTGTGCCAATTAAGACTCTAACTTGAGTCGTTATTCATCTTATGATGCACATGCATATGTATGTCTGGTACCAAGGTTAAGTAGCCCGAATTGGTCACGGTTCGGGTGAGTTGGAGCGACATTGATTAAGTAGCCCGAATTGTCGCGGTTCGGGTGAGTTAGAGTGACAACCAAGTTGCCCGTGGTTGGTAAACCTGGGTGAGTTAGATCTAACGGGGCACCTGTCCATTTGCCAAATACTGATACTCTGGAGGGTGATCGTTAGATGAATCAGTCTATTATAGGCTCAGTCAACGTCACCGGTGTGGGACATGCATGTCATATATGTTTATATGTTTGATCATTTCAAGTATTCACGTCGATATTGAATTGTGAACTTTAGCACTTGGCATATTGAGAAAGAATATTAATGTGCATTTTATCTAGAGTAACGGTGACGGGCTTGGACTGTCTCTCGACGGAGAGCTCAGTTCGAGGAGGATATTGACTACCCACGCGTCTTTTATGTGATAACATGTTGTTTGAACTAATTGTGTTATTCGTAAATGTGCACTAAGGTTTTTATTTTCATTAATATGTATACTGAGTGAGAAATAGTTATTGTGGGACGAAATGTGGGATTTTATGTTATGAACCGCGAGTGGAATACATGCTTCGTATAAGGGTCGGGGTGACCGGCTTATCACCTCACTGAGCTAGTGGTTTTGCTCACCCCAATCATTCTTTCCTTTTCAGGCTGTTGATATCATTTTGGTTGGAGGTTTTCCTATCGTTTGCTCGTCATCCAATCCGTGTTTTGGGTACTTTCTCTTTTATGTAAATTGACGGATTCATTGGCGAGATTGTATAGTTTATATTTGGTGACCCCCTTGATGTTCTTTTTGTACCTTCGCGATGTTATATCGTTCATGTATATTTTCTTTAAACTAAGTTACACCGTTGTATTTTGTACCTTTGTAAATCCTTGTTGATACTTTTTGAGATGATGTCCTCGGGTTGTACCCATTGTTATCAGTTGTTCAGCTCTACAGGTACTTGATAGCAAGCCTTACGTTTTCTAGAAACTTTGTGGAGTGGAGTGCACCCATTCTGTGAAATTTATGGTTAACGTGGCGGTTGTCGCGTTCTGTCTGGGGTCGGGGCGTGACAATCATGATGAAGAAAATATGCATCATGATGAAGAAAACGAGCATCATGATGAAGAAATATGCATCATGATGAAGGAAATGAGCATCATGATAAAGAAAATGAGCATCATGATGAAGAAAATATGCATCCTGATGAAGAAAATATGCATCGTGATGAAGAAAATATGCATCATGATAAAAAAAATTAGAATCATGATGAAGAAAATGAGTAATAAGATGTAGAAAATATGCATCATGATTAAGAAAATGATCAATATGATGAAGAAAATGAGCATCATGATAAAAAAAAGTATGCATCATAATGAAGGGAAAGAGCATCATAATGAAGGAAATTAGCATAATGATGAAGAAAATTTGCTTTATGATGAAGAAAATGTGCATCATGATGAAGATAATATGCATCATGATGAAGAAAATATGCATCATGATAAAGAAAATGAGCAACATGATGAAGAAAATATGCATTATATGAAGAAAATGAGCGTCATGATGATTAAAATATACATCATGATGAAGAAAATGAGCATCATGAAGAAGAGAATATGCATCATGATGAAGAAAATGAGAATCATGATGAAGAAAATGAGCATCATAATGAAGAAAATATGCATCATGATGAAGAAAATATTAAGAAAATGAGCATTATGACGAAAGAAATGAGCATCATCATGAAGAAAATAAGCATCATGATGAAGAAAATATGCATCATGATGAAGAAAATGAGCATCATAATGAATAAAATATGCATCATGATGAAGAAAATGAGCATCACGATGAAAAAAACATGATGAATAAAATGAGCATTATGATGAAGAAAATGAGCATCATGATAAAGAAAATATGCAACACGATGAAGAAAATGAGCATCATGATAAAGAAAATATGCATCATGATAAAGAAAATGAGCATCATGATGAAGAAAATGAGCATCATAATGATGTAAATATGCATCATGAAAAAGAGAATGTGCATAAGGATAAAGGATATGAACATCAGGATGAATGAAATGAGCATCACGATGAAAGAAATGAGCATCATGATGAAGAAAATATTCGTCAAGATGAAGAAAATGGGCATAATGATGAAGAAAATATGAATCATTATTAAGAAAATTAGCATCATGATGAAAAAAATGAGCATCATGATGAAGAAAATATGCATCATGATAAATAAAATGAGCATCATGATGAAGAAAATATGCATAAAGACAAAGAAAATATGCATCATAACGAAGAAAATATTCATCGTGATGAAGAAAATATGCATCATGATGAAGAAAATTAGCATCATGATGAAGAAAATGAGAATCATGATGAAGAAAATATGCATCATGAAGGAGAAAATGAGCATCATGATGAAAAAAATGAGCATCATGATGAAGAAAATATGCATCATGATGAATAAAATGAGCGTCATGATGAAGAAAATATGCATCATAACGAAGAAAATATGCATCATAACGAAGAAAATATGCATCGTGATGAAGAAAATATGCATCATGATGAAGAAAATTAGCATCATGATGAAGAAAATGAGCATCATGATGATGAAAATATGCATCATGAAGAAGAAAATGAGCATCAAGATGAAGAAAATGAGCATCATGAAGAAAAAAATATGCATCATGATGAGAAAAATATGCAGCATGATGAAGAAAATGAGCATCATGATGAAGGAAATGAGCATCATGATGAAGAAAATGAGAATCATGATGAAGAAAATATTCAGCATGATGAAGGAAATTAGCATCACGATGGCGGAAATGGGCATCATGATGAAGAAAATAAGCATCATGATGAAAAAATATGCATCATGATGAAAAAAATGTGCAACATGATGAAGAAAATTAGCATCATGATGAAGAAAATGAGCATCATGATGAAGAAAATATGCATCATGATGAAAAAAATATGCATCATGATGAAGAAAATGAGAATCATGATGAAGAAAATGAGCATCATGATGAAAAAAATATACATCATGATGAAGAAAATATTAAGAAAATGAGCATCATGACGAAGGAAATGAGCATCATGATGAATAAAAAATGCATCATGATGAAGAAAATGTGTATCGTGATGAAGAAAATGAGCATCATAATGAAGAAAATATGCATCATTTTGAAGAAAATGAGCATCATGATGAAGAAAACATGATGAAGAAAATGAGCATTGTGATGAAGAGAATAAGCATCATGATAAATAAAATATGCATCATGATGAAGAAAATGAGCATCATGATGAAGAAAATGAGCATCATGATGAAGTGAATATGCATCATTAAAAAGAGAATGTGCATAAGGCTAAAGGATATAAACATCAGGATGAAGGAAATGAACATCATGATGAAGAAAATGAGCATCATGATGAAGAAAATATGTATCATGATGAAAGAAATATGCATCGTGATGAAGGAAATATGCATCATGATGAATAAAATGAGCATCATGATGAAGAAAATATGCATCATGATAAAGAAAATGAGCATCATGATGAAGAAAATATGCATCATGAAAAAGAAAATGAGCATCATGATAAAGAAAATGAACATCAAAATGAAGGAAATGAGCATCACGATGAAGGAAATGAGCATCATGATGTAAAATATGAATCATGATGAAGAAAAATATGCATCAAGATGAATAAAATGAACATTATGATGAAGAAAATATGAATCACGATGAAAAAAATATGCATCACGATTAATAAAATATGCATCATGATGAAGGAAATGAGCATCATGATGAAGAAAACATGCATCATGATTAAGAAAATATGCATCATGATAAAAAAAATGAGCATCATGATGAAGAAAATATGCATCATGATGAAGGAAATGAGCATCATGATAAAGAAAATGAGCATCATGATGAAGAAAATGAGCATCATGATGAAGGAAATGAGCATCGTGATGAAGAAAATATGCATCATGATGAAAAAATGAGCATCATGATGAAGAAAATGATAGTTAAGATGTAGAAAATATACTTCATGATTAAGAAAATGATCAATATGTTGAAGAAAATGAGTATCATGATGAAAAAATATGCATCATAATGAAGGAAATGATCATCATAATGAAGGAAATGTGCATCATGATGAAGGAAATGAGCATAATGATGAAGAAAATGAGCTTCATGATGAAGAAAATGTGCATCATGATGAAGATAATATGCATCATGATAAAGAAAATGAGCATCATGATGAAGAAAATATGCATCATGATGCTCATTTTCTTTATCATGATGCTCATTTCCTTCATCATGATGAAGAAAATGAGCAACATGATAAAGAAAATATGCATCATGAAAAAGAAAATGAGCATCATGATAAAGAAAATGAACATCATAATGAAAGAAATGAGCATCACGATGAAGGAAATGAGCATCATGATGAAAAAAATATGCATGATGATGAAGAAAATGTGCATCAAGATGAGGAAAATGAGCATCATGATGAAGAAGATATGAATCACGATAAAGAAAATATGCATCACGATGAATAAAATATGCATCATGATGAAGGAAATGATCATCATAATGAAGAAAATGATCAATATATTGAAGAAAATGAGCATCATGATGAAAAAAATATGCATCACAATGAAAGAAATGAGCATCATAATGAATGAAATGTGCATCATGATGAAGGAAATAAGCGTAATGATGAAGAAAATGAGCTTCATAATGAAGAAAATGTGCATCATGATGAAGATAATATGCATCATGATAAAGAAAATTAGTATCATGATGAAGAAAATATGCATCATGATGCATATTTTCTTCATCATGATACTTATTTTCTTTATCATAATGCTCATTTCCTTCATCACGATGAAGAAAATGAGCATCATGATGAAGAAAATGTGCATCATGATGAAAAAAATGAGCATCATGTTGAAGAAAATATGCATCATGAAAAAGAAAATGAGCATCATAATAAAGAAAATGAACATCATAATGAAGGAAATGAGCATCATGATGAAGGAAATGAGCATCATGATGAAAAAATATGCATCATGATGAAGAAAAATTTGCATCAAGATGAAGAAAATGAGCATTATGATGAAGAAAATATGAATCACGATGAAGAAAATATGCATCATGATGAGCATCATGATGAATAAAACATGCATCATGATTAAGAAAATATGCATCAGATAAAGAAAATGAGCATCATGATGAAGAAAATATGCATCATGATGAAGGAAATGAGCATCATGATAAAGAAAATGAGCATCATGATGAAGAAAATATGCATCATGATGAAGAAAATATGCATCATGATGAAGAAAATATGTATAATGATGAAAAATGAGCTTCATGATGAAGAAAATGAGCGTTAAGATGTAGAAAATATGCGTCATGATTAAGAAAATGATCAATATGTTCAAGAAAATGAGCATCATGATGAAAAAATATGCATCATAATGAAGGAAATGATCATCATAATGAAGGAAATGTGCATCATAATGAAGGAAATGAGCATAATGATGAAGAAAATGAGCTTCATGATGAAGAAAATGTGCATCATGATGAATATAATATGCATCATGATAAAGAAAATAAGCATCATGATGAAGAAAATATGCATCATGATGAAGATAATATGCATCATGATAAAGAAAATGAGCATCATGACGAAGAAAATATGCATCATGATGCATATTTTCTTCATCATGATGCTCATTTTCTTTAACATGATGCTCTTTTCCTTCATCATGATGAAGAAAATGAGCATTATGATGAAAAAAATATGAATCATGATGATGTAAATGAGCATCATGATAAAGAAAATGAGCATCATGCTGAAGAAAATATGCATCATGATGAAGAAAATATGCATCATGACGAAGAAAATATGCATCGTGATGAAGATAATATGCATCATGATAAAGAAAATGAGCATCATGACGAAGAAAATATGCATCATGATGCATATTTTCTTCATCATGATGCTCATTTTCTTTAACATGATGCTCTTTTCCTTCATCATGATGAAGAAAATGAGCATTATGATGAAGAAAATATGAATCATGATGAAGTAAATGAGCATCATGATAAAGAAAATGAGCATCATGCTGAAGAAAATATGCATCATGATGAAGAAAATATGCATCATGACGAAGAAAATATGCATCGTGATGAAGAAAATATGCATCATGATGAAGAAAATTAGAAACATGATGAAGAATGAGCATCATGATGAAGAAAATGAGCATTATGATGAAGAAAATATGCATCATAATGAAGGAAATGAGCATCATAATGAAGGAAATGAGCATCATGATGATGACAATATGCATCATGATGAATAAAATATGTATCATGATGAAGAAAATGAGCATCATGATGAAGAAAATGAGCACCAAGATGAAGAAAATATGCATCTTGATGAAGAAAATATTCATTAAGATGAAGAAAATGAGCATCATGATGAAGAAAATAAGCATCATGATTAATAAAATGGCATCATGATGAAGAAATATGCTTCATGATGAAGGAAATGAGCATCATGATAAAGTAAATGAGCATCATGATTAAGAAAATATGCATTATGATGAAGAAATTATGCATCATGACGAAGAAAATATGCATCGTGATGAAGAAAATATGCATCATGATTAAGAAAATATGCATCATGATGAAGAAAATGAGAATCATGAGGAAGAAAATGAGCATCGTGATGAAAAAAATATTAGGAAAATGAGCATCATGATGAAGAAAATATGCATCATGATGCATATTTTCTTCATCACGATGCATATTTTCTTCATCACGATGCATATTTTCTTCGTCTCGATGCATATTTTCTTCATCATGACGAAGAAAATATGCATCATGATGCATATTTTCTTCATCATGATGCTCATTTTATTTAACATGATGCTCTTTTCCTTCATCATGATGAATAAAATATGCATCATGATGAAGAAAATATGCATCAAGATGAAGAAAATGAGCATCATGATGAAGAAAATATGCATCACGATGAAGAAAATATGCATAATGTTGACGAAAATGAGCATCATGATGAAGGAAATGAGCATCCTGATGAAGGAAATGAGCATCAAGATGAAGAAAATATACATCATGACAAAGAAAATATGCATCATGATGAAGAAAATATGCATCATGAGAACGAAATGAGCATCGTGAGAAAATATGCATCGTGATGAAAAAAATATGCATCATGATGAAAAAAATGGGCATCATGATTAAGAAAATGAGCATTAAGATGTAGAAAATATGAATCACGATGAAGAAAATGATCATTATGATGAAGAAAATGAGCATCATGATGAAGAAAATATGCATCATAATGAATGAAATGAGCATCTTGAGGAAGAAAATGAGCATAATGACGAGAAAATGAGCTTCATGATGAAGAAAATGTGCATCACGATGAAGATAATATGCATCATGATAAAGAAAATGAGCATCATGATAAAGAAAATGATCAACGTGATGAAGAAATATGCATCATGATGAAGAAAATATGCATTATATGAAGAAAATGTGCATCATGATGATAAAAATGTGCATCAAGATTAAGAAAATGAGCATCACGATGAGCATCACGATGAAGAGAATATGCATCATGATGAAGAAAATGAGAATTATGATAAAGAAAATGAGCATCATGATGAATAAAATATGCATCATGATGAAGAAAATATTAATAAAATGAGCATCATGACGAAGGAAAAGCGCATCATAATGAAGAAAATGAGCATTATGATGAAGAAAATATGCAATATGATGAAGAAAATAGGCATCGTGATTAAGAAAATATGCATCATGACGATGAAAATATGGTTTCATTATGAAGAAAATAAGCATCATGATGAAGGAAATTGGCATCACGATAAAGGAAATGCGCATCATGATGAAGAAAATATGTATCATGATGAAGAAAATATTCATCGTGATGAAGAAAATGAGCATCATGATGAAGAAATACGCATCACGATTAAGAAAATGAGCATCATGATGAAGAAAAAATGATGAAGAAAATGAGCATCATGATGAAGAAAATGAGCATCAGTATGATAAAAATATGCATCATGATGAAGGAAATGAGCATCAAGATGAAGGAAATGAGCATCATGATGAAGAAAATGAGCATCATGATAGAGAAAATATTAAGAAAGTGATCATCATGATGAAGAAAATATGCATCGTGATGAAGAAAATATACATCATGATGAAGAAAATTAACATCATGATGAAGAAAATAAGCATCATGATAAAGAAAATATGAATCATGATGAAGAAAATGAGCATCATGATGAAGAAAATATTATTGGCATTCGATCGTTTGGTTAACGTGAACCGTTAAGGTTCCATACATTTCTAATACACTGTGAAGCATGAAAACAAGAAACGTATTACCTTTCACTAGGGTATGTTGAAGATGATGAATTCTCGCCACCAGTCTGTGCAGCCTCACCGTTTTTGGCATAAATCTCTCATCCGATGTTGGATTTGAGCGATCTACATGCCAAAACGATCCACTCTTCCGTGGCTATCTTTCAGTGTATCACACGTCTTGTTCTGATATATATACAATTTTATAAAAATCGTAGAAGGTGGCGGACAGCAGCAGCAAACAACCTTCTAGTCTTCTACTGTATTCCCAATTCCAATCTCAACGTCATATGGGCGACGATCCTCGAGATCTTCTCAATCTTCTGTTCCCTCACCTACCTCACAGTGTTAGACATGAATAATCTCAACGATTTGGGTTTCCAGACAGCTGAGATGACTTGTATATGGGCTACAACAGGGATCAGGAGGAGAAATTAGAGCATTTGATTTAATTATCCAAGCTCATTATGATGCCGGAATAAATTCCACCTGCAGGGTTTACATGATAATCCTTATGAGCTCCTCAAGGGGACATCATCAACCTATGACGGACACTGATTCCTTCTACAATCAACAGCACACCATAGAGACAACACTACTTCCCAACTCACCGAGTTTGTTTATTTAATTACATGTAAATCTCACACATTGATAAATCAAAGAAATACATATAGCCCTACGCGTCGAGGTTATTGTATAGGGATTAGGAGAACGAACATCCATAATAACTAAGATCAAGTTCTCCTATAAGTCAGCATAAGTCGAACGATCTCAAGCGATCCCGCTCAATACACACAAAGTGCACTAATGTGATTCTATAGCCAAGACAAGCTAATACCAAACCACACTACAACCATCCGGATAGAGGGTCCTCGTCTATCTCTATTGTGAGAATCTGTTTATACTTTATAAGAAAAACCAATAATATGATCTTCCGCGTGTTGTCGCACAACATATTATCTACAGAATAAAGTAAGTGGACTATTGCATCGAATATATAAATAAATTATAAGACACAATCATTTGATCATATGATTCTCATTTCAAATTAAATTGTTTAAACATTGTTCATACAAAAAGCTAGACTTTTAGTATATAATCCAACAATCTCCCACTTATACTAAAAGACTATGATGTCATGTCTTCTGCCATACATCAGATTCCACTCTCACTATATGACCATCAAAAGCTTTCGCCTTATGGTCCTTATAAAAGAATTTACTAGGTTACCATATGATGCAATCTACACGACAACAACCTTCCCCTCATCATACGATTTCTCATAACCGGTGGTACTCGCGCTCCATGTGTTTAATTGCCTTATGGGCTCGCGATTCATTCAAGTTTGCAACTGCACCATTATCATCAAAATAAATTGTGATAACTTTGGGCAAACTTAGAAACACTTTGAAGTCCATCATGAAGTTTCTAGAGTCATACAGATACTTTGGCTGCCTCAAAGGCTCCAATTAATCATCTTTCCATGGTGGAGTCCGGAGTACTAAATATATTTCAATATAACACTCCTCCAAATTGTGACTCAACTTCCTAAAGTAAAACACATAACCTTTTGAGGTGGATTTACTGTCGTCCCTATTTGATTTGAAAATTTTGAATCTATGTAACCCATAAGAAGCAGTGAATCTGTTCGGTAAGTCAACATATAATTTCTGGACCTTTTTAGGTACATAAGTATATGTCTTACCACAGTTCAATATTCTTATTTCGGGTAACCTTTGATACCCACTGTCTATGCCATTGGCAATACAGTTATCCATTCTCGTGCATAGCATCGAACATATAAATAAATTATAAGACGTAATCATTTGATCATATGATTCTCATTTTGAGTTAAATTGTTTAAACATTGTTCATACAAAAAACTAGACTTTTGCTATACAATCCTACAAATATGCCTCATAATGAAGGAAATGAGCATCATAATGAAGAAAATGAGCATCGTGATGAAGAAAATGAGCATCATGATAAATAAAATGAGCATCATGATGAAGAAAATGAGCATCAAGATGAAGAAAATATGCATCATGATGAAGAAAATATGCATTATGATAAAGAAAATGAGCATCATGATTAAGAGAATATGCATCATGATGAAGAAAATGAGAATCATGATGAAGAAAATGAGCATCGTGATGAAGAAAATATGCATCATGATGAAGAAAATATTAAGAAAATGAGCATCATGATGAAGGAAATTAGCATCTCGATGAAGAAAATGAGCATCATGATGAAGAAAATATGCAACATGATGAAGAAAATAGGCATCATGATGAAGAAAGTATGCATCATGATGAAGAAAATATGCATCATGATGAAGGAAATTAGCATCACGATAAAGGAAATGAGCACCATGATGAAGAAAATATGCATCATGATGAAGAAAATATGCATCATGATGAAAAAACATGCATCATGATTAATAAAATGAGCATCATGATAAAGAAAATGATCATCATGATAAAGTAAATGAGCATAATGATGAAGGAAATTGTTGGCGTTTGGATCTTTTAGTTAATGTGAACCGTTAGGGTTCCATACGTTTCTACATCGGAAGCAAGAAAATGAGAAACACATTACCTCGTCTGATCTCTGATTGGAGAGATCTACATACCAAAACGATCCTCTTTCCATGGCTTTCCTCCAGTATATTACATGTCCAGTTTGGACTTCTACAAGATTCTATAAAATTAGTGGAAGTTTACAGCTCAAAACAGCAAACGACCTTCCGGTCTTCTTTTGTATTCCTAAGTCACGTTTCGACGTTGTGTGGTCATCAATCTACGAGACGAACTCAATCTACAGTCAATCTCTCTCTCAAATTTTATCGTGTGAATTAAGATATCCGGACTGCTGAGATTGGCGATTATATAGGCTACAACAGGGACTAGGTGGAGAAATTAGGGTTTGGTCCTCCTATTGGGCTTAAGCATCCAAGTTTAGCCCAAAACTTATACTTAAGTCCAATAATAATAAATTATTCCACTAAAGAAATATTAGTGCACTGCCACCCTAATTCCAAATTACGTTTATGGGCTTCTTCTTATTATGAGCCCGTTAATCTCCCCGTGTTTAAGATTTAATGCCCATTAATTAATTAATTTACTGACCACTCAATTAATTAACATAATTACCAAGACTAGTACATGGCGTTCGATCGTTTGGTTAACGTGACCCGTTAGGGTTACTTATGATTCTAACATACAGCGGAAGCATGAAGACAAGAAACGTATTACTTTTCACCAGGCTATGTTGGAGAAGATGAATTCTCGCCATCAGCCTACGCAGTCTCACGAGAATGGTCATACCTTCCTCATCCGATCTTTGATTTGAGTGATATATGCAGCAAATCGATCCTCTCTTCTGTAGCTTTCCGTCAGTATATCACAGGTCCAATTCTGATGTCTGTAAGATTTTATAAAAATCGTAGAATGTGGCGAACAGCAGCAGCAAAAAAGCTTCCAATCTTCTGCTGTATTCCTAAGTACAGTCTCGACATCGTGTGGGCGATAATTTTCGAGATCTTCTCATTTTTCTATACTCTCACCCTCCTTACAGTGTTAGGCATGATTAATCTCAAAGATTAGGGTTTTCGGACAGCTGAGATGACTTATATATGGGCTACAACTGGGACTAGGAGGAGAAATTAGAGTTGGGCCTCCATTGGGCCTAAGTATCCAAGCTTAGCCCAAAGCTTATACTTAAGTCCAATAATAATAATATATACCACTAAAATATTATTATTGCACTACCGTTCTAATCTCATAATTACGTTATGGGCTCCTTCTTATTATGAGCCCATTAGTCTCCCCATGTTTAAGATATACAATGTCCATTAATTAATTAAGTTACCGACAACTCCATTAATTAATATCTCATCCAAGAGTATTACCACTCAACCTCATTATCATGCAGAAATAAATCCACGGCAGGGTTTACATGATAATCCTTATGAGATCCTCAAGAGGACATCATCAACCTATAACGGACATAGATTCCTTCTACAATCAACATCACACAATAGAGACAACATTACTTCCCAACTCAACGAGTTTATTATTTAATTACATGTAAATCTCACCCATTGATGAATCAAAGAAATACATAATGCCCTACGTGTCGAGGTTATTGTATAAGGATTAAGAGCATGAATATCCATAATAATAGAGATCAAGTTCTTCTATAAGTCAGGACGATCTCATGTGGTCTTGCTCAATACACACAAATTTCACTAATGTGATTCTATAGCCAAGACAAGCTAATAACAAACCACACTACAACTATCCCGATAGAGAGTCCCCGTCTATCTCAGTTGTGAGCATCTGTTTATACTTTATAAGGAAACTGATAATATGATCTTCCGCCTGTTTTCGCACAACATATTATCTACAGTATAAAGTAAGTGGACTATTGCATCGTGCATATAAATAAATTATAAGACACAATCATTTGATAATATGACTCTTATTTCAGATAAATTGTTATAACATTGTTCATACTAAAGCTAGACTTTTAGTATACAATCCAACAGTACCACTCAACCTTATTATCATGCCGGAATAAATCCACCTACAGGGTTCACATGATAATCATTATGAGCTCCTCAAGGGAACATCATCAACCAATTTCGTTAGGACACAGATTCCATCTACAATCAACAGCACACCATAGAGACAGCACCATTTCCCAACTCACCGAGCATATTGATTTAACTATTAAATCTCACCTATTGATGAATTAAAGAAATAAATACTGGCTTACGTGTCGAGGTTATTGTATAGGGATTAAGAGTACGAACATCCATAATAACAGAGATCAAGTTCTATTATATAGTTAGTATAAACCAAACAATCTCACTGCGGTCCGTTCAATACACTCAAAGTGCACTAGGGCAATTTTATAGTCAAGACAGACTAATGCCAAATCACACTACAACCATACCGATAGATAGTCCTCATCTATCTCAGTTGTGAACATCTGTTTATACTTTATAAGGAGTCCATAATATGAGCTTCCATGTGACGCCGCACACCACATTATCTACAGTATAAAGTAAATGGACTTTTCAACAATTCATTATTACAAACGTTTGATCACACGATTCTCATTTCAAATATTTTCTAATCATTGTTCATACAAAAAGCTGGACTTTTAGTATACATTCCAACAATCTTCCACTTATACTAAAAGACTATGCTGTCATATCTTCTACCATACATCTGATTACCACTCCCACTACTTGACCATTAAAAGCTTTCACCTTAATGTCCTTGTAAAAGGATCTACTAGGTTATCATCCGATGCAATCTAGACGACAACAACCTTCCCCTCATTATACGATTTCTCATATCAGGTAGTACTTGCCATCAATGTGTTTAATTTCTTTATGGACTCGTGATGTAGGCCGAGGGATCATGACCAATCCCTCTCCTACTTAGTTATTTAATAAGAGGGTTTTTGCATGCATACAATATAACATATATAATTACGCAAATAAACAAGCTATTAATACTGCAAATAAGGCAGTAAATCAAATGGCACAAGCAATTCAAATATTTAACAATAATTGACAAATAAAAATAATTATTAACAATTATATATAAGGAAATAAAAAATTACCAAATAAAGTTGACTTAGTCAACACTCCAAGCAATTAAAACTTGCCCAACAAGTTGGAATGTGCTGGGCTAAAGTCTTCACAAAACGCAGTAGCTTAGCAAGAGAAAACCACCACACACGGATCCTCGTCAATAAAAAAATCTCCACTATACCGGTGACTTTCCAGCCACAAAACTATCCGCCGGATTTCATTTCTCAACCACCGTTCATCCCAGCCAATCCCCGCTGGAAAAACATAACCCGCCGGAGCTGTCAGCCTCATGCCGATAATGGCTGCCGGTTGCCGCTTCCAGCCTTTGTATCCTGCCGGTCGTCCTCAACAACTAGTCTTCGCACTAGCCACTACACGCAAGCAACACGCAGGGAGCCATCGATGCTACACCAAATAAGCATGACACCAGTGTCTGTTGGTAAGGTTTATACCAACATAAACCCACACACATGCTTGACGAATCCCTGACGATGGCCATAAACCCGCGCCGCTCACGATCTGATGCAGCCATTATCAGAATCAACCGCCGTCTATCATCGATTTTTCTAGCCTTACAGACCTGCTGCCCAGCAAGAGACTTGCCGGAAACAATGCTGCACTTGCTGAAACCGCCAGGCCCGCTCGAAATAGCTACTGACTCATTCGGAAGAGCCATCAGACCTGCTCGAAATCACCGTTGACTCACCTCATACTGTTGCAAACCCAACCGGCTAGGAGGGAGACTCGACCAGAACTACGCCATGGTCGATCAGAAACACCCTGGGATGCTCGGAATGGTGCCACACTCGCTGGAAATCGGCTAACATGCCCCTGCCTTCTGGTGGTGCCTCTGTAAACACATATATGACAAGACATCGCGATTCATTATCCATAACTTGGTAGGGCACCATTACGATCCAAACCCGTATTTCATATATCAATTCACATGCTCCATTTAAAAATTCATAGACATGATAATAATTCACTTATGACATAAATTATCACATACGAAATAATTAACGTATACAAGATAAGAAATCCCTACCTAAAACCTCTTGCGATAAGAATCGAACCCTACGCGTCTCGATCTGAAACTCCTTCAAAGCCCTTTCTCTATGTGCAGGTGCAGCCACGAGAATAAAATTAAAAAATTGAAAGTGTGATTGATTAAAAAAAATAATTTGGATTTTATAGTACAGTGGCTGACTAAAACTTAGCAGAAAGAACACATATGATTTATTAATCTTCAATTATTTAGGAGAGCCAAATTTGTGATTGATTGCAGGAAAAATATATTCTTTGAAGATAGCAGATATGATTTGATTTTTTGGAACATAAAAGATTTTCTTAAATAAGGAAAGTGTATAAAATTTTATTTCTCTTCTTTTTTCATGTGGTTTGAGAAAATAATTGGACTTTTTAGAAAAGTGTCCAAAAATATAACATTAAATAAATTATCTAAAAATCAGGGGTGTTACAGAAAATATGCATCATGATGAATAAAATATTAAGAAAATGAGCATCATGATGAAGGAATGAGCATCACGATGAAGGAAATTAGCATCACGATGAAGAAAATATGCATCATGGTGAAGAAAATATGCATCATGGTGAAGAAAATATGTATCATGATGAAGAAAATGAGCATCATGAAAAAGAAAATGAGCATTAAGATAAAGAAAATAAACATAATGATGAAGGAAGTGGGCATCTCAAAGAAGGAAATGAGCATCACGATTAAGAAAATATGCATCATGATGACGAAAATATGGTTCAAGATAAAGAAAATGAGCATCATGATGAAGAAAATGAGCATCATGATGAAGAAAATATGCATCATGATGAATGAAATGAGCATCATGATGAAGGAAATGAGCATCATAATGAAGAAAATATATATCATGACGAAGAAAATGAGCATCATGACGAAAAAAATATGCATCATGATGAAGTAAATGAGCATCATGATTAAGGAAATGAGCATCATGATGAAGGAAATGAGCATCGTGATGAAGAAAATATCCATCATGATGAAGAAAATATGCATCATTATGAAGAAAATACGCATCATTATAATATGCATCATGATGAAAAAACATCCATCATGATGAAGAAAGTGAGCATCATGATGAAGAAAATGAGCATCATAATGAGGGAAATGAGCATCATGATGAAGGAAATGAAAATCATGATATAAGAAATATGCATCATGATGATGAAAATGAGCATCACGAGGAAGAAAATGTGCAGCATGATGAAGAAAATGAGCATCACGATGAAGAAAATGAGCATCATGACGAAGAAAATATGCATCATTAAAATTAAAATGAGCATCATGATAGAGGAAATGAACATCATAATGAAGGAAATGAGCATCACGATGTAGGAAATGAGCATCATGATGAAAAAATATGCGTCATGATGAAGAAAATATGCGTCAAGATGAAGAAAATGTGCATCATAATGAAGAAAATGTGCATAATGATGAAGAAAATATGCATCATGATGAAGAAAATGAGCATCATGATGAAGAAATTGAGCATCATGTTGAATAAAATGTGCATCATGATGAAGATAATATGCATCGTGATGAAGAAAATATGCATAATGATGAAGAAAATATAAATCATGATGAAGAAAATATGCATTATGATGAAGAAAATGAGCATCATGATGAAGAAAATATGCATCATGATGAAGAAAATAAGCACAATGATGAAGAGAATATGCATCATGATGAAGAAAAATGAGAATCATGATGAAGAAAATAAGCATCATGATGAAGAAAATATGCATCATGATGAAGAAAATATTAAGATATTAAGCATCATGATGAAGGAAATGAGCATCATGATGAAGAAAATATGAATCATGATGAAGAAAATGAGCATTATGATGAAGAAAATGAGCATCAAAATGAAGGAAATGAGCATCATGATGAAGAAAATATGCATCATGATGAAGGAAATGAGCACCATGATGATGAAAATGAGCATCATGACGAAGAAAATATGCATCGTGATGAAGAAAATTTGCATCATAATGAAGAAAATTTGCATCATGATGAAGAAAATGAGCATCATAATGAAGAAAATATGCATCTTGATGAAGAAAACGAGCATCATGATGAAGAAAATATGCATCATAATGAAGGAAATGAGCATCATAATGAAGAAAATGTGGATCATGGTGAATAAAATGTGCATCATGATGAAGATAATATGCATCATGATGAAGAAAATGTGCAACATAACGAAGAAAATATACATCATGATGAAGAAAATAAGTACAATGATGAAGAGAATATGCATCATGATGAAGAAAAAGAGAATCATGATGAAGAAAATATGCATCATGATGAAGTAAATATTAAGATAATGAGCATCATGATGAAGAAAATGAGCTTCATGAAAAAGGAATTGAGCATCATGATGAAGGAAATGAGCATCATGATGAAGAAAACATGCATCATGATGAAGAAAATATACAACATGATGAAGAAAATGAGCATCATGATGAAGGAAATGAGCATCAAGATGAAGAAATTGAGCATCATGATGAAGAAAATGAACATCATGATGAAGAAAATATGCATCATGATGAAGAAAATGAGCATCATGATGAAGAGAATATGCATCATGATGAAGAAAATTAGAATCATGATGAAGAAAATGAGCACCACGATGAAGAAAATATTAAGAAAATGAGCATCATGACGAATGAAATGAGCATCATGATGAAGAAAATGAGCATCATGATGAATGAAATTAGCATCACGATGAAGGAAATGAGCATCATGATAAAGATAATATGCATCATTATGAAGAAAATACGCATCATTATGAAGAAAATATGCATCATGATGAAAAAAAACATCCATCATGATGAAGAAA
This sequence comes from Pogostemon cablin, assembly GCA_023678885.1. Lineage (NCBI taxonomy): Eukaryota > Viridiplantae > Streptophyta > Magnoliopsida > Lamiales > Lamiaceae > Pogostemon > Pogostemon cablin. The sequence continues at coordinate 549,052 of CM043006.1, forward strand.
ATGAGCATCATGATGAAGGAAATGAGCATCATGATGAAGAAAATGAACATCATGATAATGGAAATATGCATCATGATGAAGAAAATAAGCATTATGAGGAAGAAAATCTGCAGCACGATGAAGAAAATGAGAATCATGATGAAGAAAATGAGCATCATAATGAAGGAAATGAGCATCATGTTGAAGGAAATGTACATCATGATATAGGAAATATGCATCATGATGAAGAAAATGAGCATCATGAGGAAGAAAATGTGCATCATGATGAAGAAAATGAGCATCATGATGAATGAAATTCGCATCATGATGAAAGAAATGAGCATCGTGATGAAGAAAATATCCATCATGATGAAGAAAATATCCATTATTATGAAGAAAATACGCATCATTATGATGAAAATATGCATCATGATGAAAAAACATCCATCATGATGAAGAAAATGAGCATCATGATGAAGAAAATGAGCATCATAATGAAGGAAATGAGCATCATGATGAAGGAAATGAACATCATGATATAAGAAATATGCATCATGATGAAGAAAATGAGCATCATGAGGAAGAAAATGTGTAGCATGATGAATAAAATGAGCATCGCGATTAAGAAAATGAGCATCATGATGAAGAAAATTTGCATCATGAAATTTAAAATGAGCATCATGATAGAGGAAATGAATATCATAATGAAGTAAATGAGCATCACGATGAAGGAAATGAGCATCATGATGAAAAAAATATGCATCATGATGAAGAAAATAAGCGTCAAGATGAAGAAAATGAGTGTCACGCCCCGACCCCAGACAGAACGCGACAACCTCCACTTTAACCATAAATTTCGCGTAATGGGTGCACTCCACTCCACAAAGTTTATAGAAAACGTAAGGCTTGCAATCAAGTACCTGTAGAACTGAACAACTGATAACAACGGGTACAACCCGAGGACATCATCTAATAAAGTATCAACAAGGATTTACAAAGGTACAAAATACAACGGTGTAACTTAGTTTAAAGAAAATATACATGAACGATATAACATCGCGAAGGTACAAAAAGAATATCAAGGGGGTCACCAAATATAAACTATACAATCTCGCCAATGAATCCGTCAATTTACATAAAAGAGAAAGTACCCAAAACACTGATTGGATGACGAGCAAATGATAGGAAAACCTCCAACCAAAACGATATCAACAGCCTGAAAAGGAAAGAATGATGGGGGTGAGCAAAACCACTAGCTCAGTGAGGTGATAAGCCTGTCACCCCGACCCTTATACAAAGCATGTATTCTCACTCGCGGTTCATAACAAAAAATCCAACATTTCGTCCCACAATAACTATTTCTCACTCAGTATAGATATTAATGAAAATAAAAACCTTAGTGCACATTTACGAATAACACAATTAGTTCAAAAAACATGTTATCACATAAAAGACGCGTGGGTAGTCAATATCCTCCTCGAACTGAGCTCTCCGTCGAGAGACAGTCCAAGCCCGTCACCATTACTCTAGATAAAATGCACATTAATATTCTTTCTCAACACGCCAAGTGCTAAAGTTCACAATTCAATATCGACGTGAATACTTGAAATGATCAAACATATATGACATGCATGTCCCACACCGGTGATTTTAACTGAGCCTATAATAGACTGATCTATCTAACGATCACCCTCCAGAGTATCTGTAATTGGCAAATGGACAGGCGCCCCATTAGATCTAACTCACCCGGGTTTGCCAGTTACGGGCAACTTGGTTGTCACTCTAACTCGCCCGAACCACGACAATTCGGGCTACTTAATCAATGTCGCTCCAACTCACTCGAACCGCGACCAATTCTGGCTACTTAACCTTGGTACCAGGCATACATATGCATGTGCATCATAAGATGAATAACGACTCACGTTAGAGTCTTAATTGGCACACAAGAATAACCAGAAATCAATTCTCAAATAATTCACAATAAATGATATCAGATATCGAGCCGACAAGGCTCTTCAACATAAGTTAAAATCAATAATACTCATAAAATGGCTAACAGGACTCTAACCAGAGCAATCGAGCCAATCAGGCTCTTTACCACATAACACAATACCAAATAATTTTCTTGTCAATTAACTAAAACTTAAACAAATGCACATTTATCGAGGGTCCACACTTCCCACAAGAAAAGGCGTTCCCGAATTATCAACTCACAAGGAAGTGATTAACTCTCTCCGGAATCTGATGTCGGTCCCTTGCCCTTCGTCGATGGTTCTTTACCTAGAAAGGAGATGAGCAATTAAAGACAAATTAAATATAACTAACTATTAGCGGTAACATCCCTTTCATTGCTAAAAAAAAATCCTAATTGAGTTCGAACGAGTCGATATTAAATAAAAATGGTATGTAACTCCTTAACATCAGTTCCCAATCCCACATAACCCGTTTCAATACATTAACTAAACAAAACGATAGAAAATAAGTTTGAATTCAACATAAAAATTCTGAAATTTTCCAGCTAGCGGCAGTTTACGAGAAAAATCATAACTAATTGTAGAATAATCGGATTGAGGCGTTTCAAGTGGCTACGGAAATCTAACGAGTTCAGCTACGTAAGAAATTAATTTTGCAAACTTTCGAGGGCAATAGCTATGTCAAAATCAGTTCAAACAGTCTGCGAATTACCCACATACCAAAAAGAAAAACACCACAAATTACAAAATCATGGAAGAAGGAAGCTTAATTCACAAACCACTTACCAAAAAATAACTTAGAAACCACCTAGGATGAGGGTTGTAAGGGAGAATTTGATCAACAAGTGTTTCTCCTCTTCACTCTCTTCTTTCCCCTTTTTTGTTTTTCTTCTCCCGTTCTTCTCTCTTTTTTTTTAACTTTAGCCTTAATAATTATATATATCAGGCCATTTAAGTGGGCTGAAACTTTGGGCCACAAAATAAATAAATAAATAAATTTGGGCTTTCTAAAAAAAATCTAGTTGGGCTAAGATAAGGCTGGCCTTTTGGGCCATATAAATAAATAAATAGGTTTTGGGCTTTCTAAAATAAATCTAGTTGGGCTTAGATAGGGCTGGCCTTTTGGGCCATAAAAATAAATAAATAGGTTTTGGGCTTTCTAAAAAAAAATCTAGTGCTAAGATATTATAATGAGCACCATGATGAAGAAAATATGCATCATAATGAAGAAAATGTGCATAATGATGAAGAAAATATGTAGCATGATGAAGAAAATGAGCATCATGATGAAGAAAATGAGCATCATGTTGAATAAAATGTGCATCATGATGAAGATAATATGCATCGTGATGAAGAAAATATGCATTATGACGAAAAAAATGAGCATCATGATGAAGAAAATATGCATCATGATGAAGAAAATAAGCACAATGATGAAGAGAATATGCATCATGATGAAGAAAATGAGAATCATGATGAAGAAAATAAGCATCATGATGAAGAAAATATGCATCATGATGAAGAAAATTTTAAGATAATGAGCATCATGATGAAGGAAATGAGAATCATGATGAAGAAAATATGAATCATGATGAAGAAAATGAGCATCATGATGAAGGAAATGAGCATAATGATGAAGAAAATGAGCATCATGACGAAGAAAATATGCATCGTGATTAACAAAATTTGCATCATGATGAAGAAAATTAGCATCATGATGAAGAAAATGAGCATCATAATGAAGAAAATATGCTTCTTGATGAAGAAAACAAGCATCATGATGAAGAAAATATGCATCATAATGAAGGAAATGAGCATCATAATGAAGAAAATAAAGATCATGGTGAATAAAATGTGCATCATGATGAAGATAATATGCATCATGATGAAGAAAATAAGCAATATAACATAGAAAATATACATCATGATGAAGAAAATAAGCACAATGATGAAGAGAATATGCATCATGATGAAGAAAATATTAAGATAATGAGCATAATGATAAAGAAAATATGAATCACGATGAAGAAAAAAAGCATCATGATGAAGAAAATGAGCAACAATTTGAAGGAAATGAGCATCATGATGAGGGAAATGAGCATCATGTTGAAGGAAATGAGCATCATGATGAGGGAAATGAGCATCATGATGAAGAAAACATGCATCATGATGAAGAAATATACATCATGATAAAGAAAATAAGCATCATGATGAAGGAAATGAGCATCAAGATGAAGAAAATGTACATCATGATGAAGAAAATATGAATCATGATGAAGAAAATGAACATCACGATGAAGAAAATATGCATCATGATGAAGAAAATGAACATCATGATGAAGAAAATATGCATCATGATGAAGAAAATGAGCATCATGATGAAGAGAATATGCATCATGGTGAAGAAAATTAGAATCATGATGAAGAAAATGAGCATCATGATGAAGAAAATATTAAGAAAATGAGCATCATGATGAATGAAATGAGCATCATGATGAAGAAAATGAGCATCACGATGATTGAAATTAGCATCACGATGAAGGAAATGAGCATCATGATGAAGAAAATATGTATCACTATGAAGAAAATATGCATCATTTTGAAGAAAAAATGCATCATGATGAAAAAAATATCCATCATGATGAAGAAAATGAGCGTCATGGTGAAGAAAATGAGCATCATGATGAAGGAAATGAACATCATGATAATGGAAATATGCATCACGATGAAGAAAATAAGCATTATGAGGAAGAAAATGTGCAGCATGATGAAGAAAATGAGAATCATGATTAAGAAAATGAGCATCGTAATGAAGGAAATGAGCATCATGATGAAGGAAATGAACATCATGATATAGGAAATATGCATCATGATGAAGAAAATGAGCATCTTGAGGAAGAAAATGTGCATCATGATGAAGAAAATGAGCATCACGATGAAGAATTGAGCATCATGATGAAGAAAATATGCATCATGATAGAGAAAATGAATATCATAATGAAGGAAATGAGCATCACAATGAAGGAAATGAGCATCAAGATGAAAAAATATGTGTCATGATGAAGAAAATATGCGTCAAGATGAAGAAAATGAGCATCATGATGAAGAAAATATGCATCATGATGAAGAAAATGTGCATAATGATGAAGAAAATATGAATCAATTTGAAGGAAATGAGCATCATGATGAAGAAAATGAGCATCATGTTGAAGAAAATGTGCATCATGATGAAGATAATATGCATTGTGATGAAGAAAATATGCATCATGATGAAGAAAATGACCATCATAATGAAGAAAATGAGCATAATGATGAAGAAAATATGCATTACGATGAAGAAAATGAGCATCATGATGAAGAAAATATGATCATGATGAAGAAAATAAGCACAATGATGAAGAGAATATGCACCATGATGAAGAAAATGAGAATCATGATGAAGAAAATATGCATCATGATGAAGAAAATATTAATCATGAAGGAAATGAGCATCATGATGAAGAAAATATGAATCATGATGAAGAAAATGAGCATCACGATGAAAAGAATATGCATCGTGATGAAGAAAATTAGAATCATGATGAAGAAAATGAGCATCATGATGAAGAAACTATTAAGAAAATGAGCATCATGATGAAGGAAAAGAGCATCATGATGAAGAAAATAAGCATCATGATGAATGAAATTAGCGTCACGATGAAGGAAATGAGCATCATGATGAAGAAAATATCCATCATGATGAAGAAAATATGCATCATTATGAAGAAAATATGCATCATTATGAAGAAAATATGCATCATGATGAAGAAAATGAGCATCATGATGAAGAAAATGGACATCATAATGAAGGAATGATCATCATGATGAAGGAGATGAACATCATGATATAGGAAATATACATCATGATGAAGAAAATGAGTATCATGAGGAAGAAAATGTGCAGCATGATGAAGAAAATGAGCATCACGATAAAGAAAATGAGCATCATAATGAAGAAAATATGCATCATGAAAATTAAAATGAACATCATGAAAGAGGAAATGAACATCATAATGAAGGAAATGAGCATCACGATTAAGGAAATGAGCCTCATGATGAAAAAAATATGCGTCATGATGAAGAAAATATGCGTCAAGATAAAGAAAATGAGCATCATGATGAAGAAAATATGCATCATGATGAAGAAATGTGCATAATGATGAAGAAGATATGCATCATAATGAAAAAAAATGAGCATCATGATGAAGAAAATGATCATCATGTTGAATAAAATGAGCATCATGATGAAGATAATATGCATAGTGATGAAGAAAATATGCATCATGATGAAGAAAATGACCATCATGATGAAGAAAATATACATCGTGATGAAGAAAATATGCATTATGATGAAGAAAATATGTATTATGATGAAGAAAATAAGCACAATGATGAAGATAATATGCATCATGATGAAGAAAATGAGAATCATGATTAAGAAAATAAGCATCATGATAAAGAAAATATGCATCATGATTAAGAAAATATTAAGATAATGAGCACCTTGATGAAGGAAATGAGCATCATGATGAAGAAAATATGAATCATGAGGAATAAAATGAGCATCATGATGAAGAAAATGAGCATCATGATGAAGGAAATGAGCATCATGATGAAGAAAATATGCATCATGATGAAGGAAATGAGCATCATGATGAAGAAAATGAGCATCATGATGAAGAAAATATTCATCGTGATGAAGAAAATTTGCATCATGATGCAGAAAATTAGCATCATGATGAAGAAAATGAGCATCATAATGAAGAAAATATGCATCTTGATGAAGAAAACGAGCATCATGATGAAGAAAATATGCATCATAATGAAGGAAATGAGCATCATAATGAAGAAAATATGGATCATGGTGAATAAAATGTGCATCATGATGAAGATAATACGCATCATGATGAAGAAAATGAGCAACATAACGTAGAAAATATACATCATGATGAAGAAAATAAGCACAATGATGTAGAGAATATGCATCATGATGAAGAAAATGAGAACCATGATGAAGAAAATAAGCATCATGATGAAGGAAATATTAAGATAATGAGCATCATGATGAAGAAAATGAGCATCATGTTGAAGGAAATGAGCATCATGATGAAGGAAATGAGCATCATGATGAAGAAAACATGCATCATGATGAAGAAAATTTACATCATGATGAAGAAAATGAGCATCATGATGAAGGAAATGAGCATCAAGATGAATAAAACGAGCATCATGATGAAGAAAATATGCATCATGATGAAGAAAATGAACATCATGATGAAGAAAATATGCATCATGATGAAAAAAATAAGCATCATGATGAAGAGAATATGCATCATGATGAAGAAAATTAGAATCATGATGAAGAAAATGAGCACCATGATGAAGAAAATATTAAGAAAATGAGCATCATGATGAATTAAATGATCATCATGATGAAGAAAATGAGCATCATGATGATTGAAATTAGCATCACGATGAAGGAAATGAGCATCATGATAAAGAAAATATGCATCATTATGAAGAAAATACGCATCATTATAAAGAAAATATGCATCATAATGAAAAAAACATCCATCATGATGAAGAAAATGAGCATCATTGTCACGCCCCGAACCCAGACAAAACGCGACAACCGCCACGTTAACCATAAATTTCGCAGAATGGGTGCACTCAACTCCACAAAGTTTATAGAAAACGTAAGGCTTGCTATCAAGTACTTGTAGAACTGAACAACTGATAACAACGGGTACAACCCGAGGACATCATCTCATAAAGTATCAACAAGGATTTACAAAGGTACAAAATACAACGGTGTAACTTAGTTTAAAGAAAATATACATGAACGATATAACATCGCGAAGGTACAAAAAGAACATCAAGGGGGTCACCAAATATAAACTATACAATCTCGCCAATGAATCCGTCAATTTACATAAAAGAGAAAGTACCCAAAACACGGATTGGATGACTAGCAAACGATAGGAAAACCTCCAACCAAAACGATATCAACAGCCTGAAAAGGAAAGAATGATGGGGGTGAGCAAAACCACTAGCTCAGTGAGGTGATAAGCCGGTCACCCTGACCCTTATACGAAGCATGTATTCCACTCGCGGTTCTTAACATAAAATCCCACATTTCGTCCCACAATACTATTTCTCACTCAGTATACATATTAATGAAAATAAAAACCTTAGTGCACATTTACGAATAACACAATTAGTTCAAACATGTTATCACATAAAAGACGCGTGGGTAGTCAATATCCTTCTCGAACTGAGCTCTCCGTCGAGAGACAGTCCAAGCCCGTCACCGTTACTCTAGATAAAATGCACATTAATATTCTTTCTCAACACGCCATGTGCTAAAGTTCACAATTCAATATCGACGTGAATACTTGAATTGATCAAACATATAAACATATATGACATGCATGTCCCACACCGGTGATGTTGATTGAGCCTATAATAGATTAATCCATCTAACGATCACCCTCCAGAGTATCAGTATTGGCAAATGGACAGGTGCCCCGTTAGATCTAACTCACTCGGGTTTGCCAATCCCGGGCAACTTTGTTGTCACTCTAACTCACCCGAACCGCGACAATTCGGGCTACTTAATCAATACTCACCCGAACCGTGACCAATTCGGGCTACTTAACCTTGGTACCAGGCATACATATGCATGTGCATCATAAGATGAATAACGACTCAAGTTAGAGTCTTAATTGGCACACAAGAATAACCAGAAATCAATTCTCAAATAATTCACAATAAATGATATCAGATATCAAGCCGACAAGGCTCTTCAACATAAGTTAAAATCAATAATACTCATAAAATGGCTAACAGGACTCTAACCAGAGCAATCGAGCCAATCAGGCTCTTTACCACATAACACAATACCAAATAATTTTCTTGTCAATTAACTAAAACTAAAACAAATGCACATTTATCGAGGGTCCACACTTCCCACAAGAAAAGGCGTTCCCGAATTATCAACTCACAAGGAAGTGATTAACTCTCTCCGGAATCTGAAGTCGGTTCCTTGCCCTTCGTCGATGGTTCTTTACCTAGAAAGGAGATGAGCAATTAAAGACAAATTAAATATAACTAACTATTAGCGGTAACATCCCTTTCATTGCTAAAAACAAATCCTAATTGAGTTCGAACGAGTCGATATTAAATAAAAATGGTATGTAACTCCTTAACATCAGTTCCCAATCCCACATAACCCGTTTCAATACATTAACTAAACAAAACGATAGAAAATAAGTTTGAATTCAACATAAAAATTCTGAAATTTTCCAGCTAGCGGCAGTTTACGAGAAAAATCATAACTAATTGTAGAATAATCGGATTGAGGTGTTTCAAGTGGCTACGGAAAGATAACGAGTTCAGATACGTACAGAAATTAAGTTTGCAAACTTTCTATGGCAATAGCTATGTCAAAATCAGTTCGAACAGTCTGCGAATTACCCACATACCAAAAAGAAAAACCCCACAAAATTACAATACCATGGAAGAAGGACACTTAATTCACACACCACTTACCTCAAAACAACTTAGAAAACACCTAGGATGAGGGTTGTAAGGGAGAATTTGATCAACAAGGGTTTCTCCTCTTCACTCTCTTCTTTCCCCTCTTTTGTTTTTCTTCTCCCGTTCTTCTCTCTTTTTTTTTTAACTTTAGCCTTAATAATTATATATATCAGGCCATTTAAGTGGGCTGAAACTTTGGGCCACAAAATAAATAAATAAATAAGTTTGGGCTTTCTAAAAAAATTTTAGTTGGGCTAAGATAAGGCTGGCCTTTTGGGCCATATAAATAAATAAATAGGTTTTGGGCTTTCTAAAATAAATATAGTTGGGCTAAAATAGGGCAGGCCATTTGGGCCATAAAAATAAATAATTAGGTTTTGGGCTTTCTAAAAAAAAATCTAGTTGAGCTAAGATATTATAAAGTATCCACTTCTCTAAAAAGTTTCGTCCTCGAAACATAAACGTACCTAGAGATGAAAAGAGATTTGGATGGTGTTGACGCATGACTGACTCTGGTTCCCATGTTTCTTCTTCAATTTGATCACTTCTCCATAGAATTCTCACCATAGGAATGGATTTGTTACGAAGCATTTTCTCTCGGCGATCTACAATTTGAACAGGTTGTACTTCGTACGATAGATTTTCCTTTAATACAACTGGGGGATCTTTGAGCACGTGCGAAGGATCTGGTTCATATTTTCTAAGCATAGAGACATGGAAGACATCGTGAATCTTCGACAATTCCGATGGTAGCTCAAGTCGATACGCGACACGACCAATCCTTTGCACGATATTAAATGGGCCAATATACCTTGGACTCAACTTTCCTCGACGGCGGAATCGCAACACGCCCTTCCATGGAGAAACTTTTAGATAAACTTTGTCTCCTTCATTAAACTTCAAATCGCGCCTCCTATTATCTGCGTAGCTTTTCTGTCGATCTTGCGCTGCCTTAAGTCTGTCTCGAATAAGTTGTATTTTTGCCTTCGCATCTTCGATAAGCTCTACTTGTTTGATTTGTCTATCGCAAACTCATCCCAAAAGAGCAGTGTTCGACACTTTCGATCATACAGAGCTTCGTACGGGGGCATTCCAATGCTTGAATGATAACTGTTGTTATAAGAGAACTCCACCAAAGTCACGTACTTATCCCAACTACCTCCCAATTTAAACACCACTGCACGTAGCATGTCTTCTAGTGTCTGTATAGTTCTCTCTGACTGTCCATCAGTCTGTGGATGAAACGAGGTACTGAATAGTAATTTTGTACCTAGCGCTTTCTGCAGACTAGGCCAAAAACGGGAAGTGAATCTTGGATCACGGTCAGATATGATTGACACTGGTACTCCGTGCAATCTCACGATCTCATCGACATATAACTTGGCAAGTTTCTCTAAAGATTCGTTGGTATACACTGGAAGGAAATGTGCTGATTTCGTCAGACGATCGACAATGACCCAAATTGAGTCATGACCCTTTTGGGTTCGAGGTAAACTAGAAACAAAATCCATTGTGACGCTTTCCCATTTCCACTCAGGAATAGGTAGTGGTTGAAGCATGCCGGCTGATTTTTGGTGTTCCGCTTTAATCTGTTGGCATGATAAGCACTTTGTTACAAATTCAGTAGTGTCCCGTTTCATACCTGGCCACCAATAATGCTCCCGAAGTGTTCTGTACATTTTGGTACTACTAGGATGCATAGCATAGGCTGAAGAATGGGCTTCCTCAAGAATAGCTCTACGAACATCAAGTTCTGATGGAACACAAACACGATTTTTAAATGTAAGAAGTCCATCATCCCGAATTTGAAATTCTGTTTCTTTTCCTTGATTTAGCTTCGCCATCTTCTGTTGTAAATAAACATCGTGTGATTATCGTTCTCGAATTTTCTCGAACAAGGTATGTCTAACCTCGAATTTGGCGATTAAGGCAGAATCATTAGACTTTTCACAATCGAGCGAAATGTGTAAAGATTTAAATTGCTCCAACATAGGAAGATAAAAAGATTGAATCGAAGCAAGTGAGGTAGAAGACTTCCTACTCAGAGCATCTGCAACAACGTTCGCCTTGCCAGGATGATAATCGTTGACTAAGTAATAGTCACTAATCAACTCCATCCATCGCCTTTGCCTGAGGTTGAGCTCCTTTTGCGTGGTGATATACTTTAAGCTCTTGTGATCAGTGAAAACCCGACAAGTTGCACCATACAGATAGTGCCTCCAGATCTTCAATGCAAAGACGATTGCAGCCAACTCTAAATCATGTGTAGGATAATTTTCTTCGTTCTTCTTCAATTGCCTTGAAGCGTAGGCAATAACCTTTCCTTCTTGCATGAGAACGCATCCTAATCCTTGTCTCGAGGCGTCGCTATAAATGGTAAATTCTCCATTCGCTAGGTCTGGCAAAGCAAGAATAGGAGCTGAAACGAGTCGTCTTTTCAATTCTTGAAATGCTTCCTCGCATTCTTCACTCCATTCAAATTTTACCCCTTTCCGAGTCAATTTAGTCAAAGATGAAGCTAATAACGAAAAGTCTTTGACAAACCGTCAATAATATCCAGCTAATCCCAGAAAACTACGAATCTCTGTCACGTTCTTTGGACGCTCCCAATCTAGTATAGCTTGAATCTTCACTGGATCGACGTAGATTCCTTCTATAGAAATGTGATGACCCAAAAAGCTTACCTCACGAAGCCAAAATTCACACTTCGAGAATTTAGCATAAAGCTGATTTTCTCTGAGAATGTTCAGAGCTATTCTTAGATGATGAGAATGCTCGTCGTTCGATTTAGAATAAATAAAAATGTCATCAATGAAGATGATGACAAACTTATCTAAGTATGGCCGAAAGACCCGATTCATAAGATCCATAAAAGCTGCAGGAGTATTTGTGAGTCCAAAAGGCATAACACAGAATTCAAAATGACCGTATCTGGTTCGAAAAGCAGACTTAGGGATATAAGATTCCCTAATCTTGAGTTGGTGATAACCGGATCGCAAAATCAATTTTTGAGAACACAGTTGCTCCTTGCAATTGATCAAACAGATCATCGATTCTTGGAAGAGGATAATTGTTCTTGATTGTCACCTTGTTCAATTGACGGTAGTCGACACATAGGCGAAGTGATCCATCTTTCTTCTTGACAAAAAGAACTGGAGCACCCCATGGAGATGTGCTAGGTCGTATGAACTCCTTCTCCAATAATTCCCCAAGTTGTGTCTGGAGTTCCTTAAGCTCAGCAGGCGACATTCGATATGGAGTAATCGATATAGGTGTGATTCCAGGAAGTACGTCAGTGGAAAAATCAATCTCTCGATTCGGAGGTTGTCCTGGTAAGTCTTCGGGAAAGACATCAGGAATTCATTCACGATCGGGATGTCATCTAGTTTGGTTTAAGAGAGAGAAGTATCGATGACAAATGCCAAGAATGCCTCACAACCCTTACGCATTAATTTATGCGCAGTCAACATTGAAATAAAAGAGAGGGATCTCGTTTGAAGTTTACCTTCAAAAATGAGTTCTGAGAATCCTGGTCTACGAAAAATAACAAGCTTCTCGTGGCAATCGAGAATTGCATGATGAGAAGAAAGCCAATTCATGCCAAGAATAACATCAAGATCAATCAAAGGCAATGGTATCAATTCAGCCTCTAAAATGACATCTTTGATCTTCAATGGACAACCAAGGAATACCGAATCATGAATTAGACGCTCTCCAAGAGGGGTATGAACGATGATTCTAGGTGACAAATGAGAGATAGGATAATCTAAGATCGCAGTAAGATCATCCCGGATATAAGACCTATCAGAACCTGGGTCAAATAAAGCGTAGACCTAATGGTCTCCCACAAACACATGGCCTAAAGAAGCAATATTAGGTGAGATTGTGATTTAAAAATTCGGAAAGATAGAATTTCTTACGAATGTTTTATTCGTAATCAAGTGGCATAACAAGGCGGGGTTAGATTTAGCATGTGAAAATACTCAAATTATAATTTCCTGTCACAACCTTCGGATCTGAGCGAGCCTCTTCTTGGGAAATATGAAATACTCTAGTTTGCTTCCTTCCTTGCATAGGTGATTGAGGCATCGGGCACTCTGGTAACTGCAGATCGAGTATCTCTGGGTGTAGAATATGTTAGTTTACCACGAAGCTGACCAGAACCCTGACTGCTCGTTCCCATAAGTTGAGGACAAGAACTTCGTATATGCCCCGGCTGTCGACACTGAAAACATACTTGAGGAGCCTTACAGGGGCCGTCGTGATATTTTAAGCAATTCTGGCACTTGCGATTTTCACCAACCGATCCCGAGACATTGCTCCCGCCTCTACTAAACTGCTCCTGAGGTTGTGAAAAACTAATAGATACAGAACTTGGTGCGCCACGCGAAGATCCCACACCCCTATACACCTTCGATGCATTTCCTGGAAATGCGCTCCCTTGTCTTTTCTTTTGAGATCGTTCTGCAAGCTTATGTCTCGCCTGAACTAAACCTTCTACCCTCAGGGCTTCTTCTACGAGATCGTCAAGACTCTCGTACTTGTCTCCAGACTTGATGCGATCTCGAATATTTAAATTAAGACCATCTTCAAATCTCTTGCATAAGTCTATCGTCGTATATGACTCAGGAGCGAATTCTCACAATTCCAAAAATTTGCTTTCGTACTCCATGACCGACATAATGCCTTGAAAGAGGTTGAAGAACTCCTTTCTCTTCTGAACATTGATGTACTGAGAGAAGTATCGATCTTTGAATCGTTCAACAATGATAGCCCACGTAATAAAGAAAATGAGCATCATGATGAAGAGAATATGCATCATGATGAAGAAAATTAGAATCTTGATGAAGAAAATGAGCACCATGATGAATAAAATATTAAGAAAATGAGCATCATGATGAATTAAATGAGCATCATGATGAAGAAACTATTAAGAAAATGAGCATCATGATGAAGGAAATGAGCATCATGATGAAGAAAATAAGCATCATGATGAATTAAATTAGCATCACGATGAAGGAAATGAGCTTAATGATGAAGAAAATATCCATCATGATGAAGAAAATATGCGTCATTATGAAGAAAATATGCATCATTATGAAGAAAATATGCATCATGATAAAAAAACATCCATCATGATGAAGAAAATGAGCATCATGATGAAGAAAATGGGCATCATAATGAAGGAATGATCATCATGATGAAGGAAATGAACATCATGATATAGGAAATATACATCATGATGAAGAAAATGAGTATCATGAGGAAGAAAATGTGCAGGATGATGAAGAAAATATGCATTATGATTAGGAAAATGAGCATCATGATGAAGAAAATATGTATTATGATGAAGAAAATAAGCACAATGATGAAGATAATATGCATCATGATGAAGAAAATGAGAATCATGATGAAGAAAATAAGAATCATGACGAAGAAAATATGCATCATGATGAAGAAAATAAGAATCATGACGAAGAAAATATTCATCATGATGAAGAAAATTTGCATCATGATGCAGAAAATTAGCATCATGATGAAGAAAATGAGCATCATATGAAGAAAATATGCATCTTGATGAAGAAAACGAGCATTATGTTGAAGAAAATATGCATCATAATGTATGAAATGAGCATCATAATGAAGAAAATGAGGATCATGGTGAATAAAAGTGCATCATTATGAAGATAATATGAATCATGATGAAGAAAATGAGCAACATAACATAAAAAATATACATCATGATGAAGAAAATAAGCACAATAATGAAGAGAATATGCATCATGATGAAGAAAATGAAAATCATGATGAAGAAAATATGCAACATGATGAAGAAAATATTAAGATAATGAGCATCATGATGAAGAAAATATGAATCATGATGAAGAAAATAAGCATCATGACGGAGAAAATGAGCATCATGTAGAAGGAAGTGAGCATCATGATGAAGGAAATGAGCATCATGATGAAGAAAACATGCATCATGATGAAGAAAATATGCATCATGATGTAGAAAATGAGCATCCTGATGAAGGAAATGATCATCATGATGAAGAAAATGAGCATCATGATGAAGAAAATATGCATCATGATGAAGAAAATGAGCATCATGATGAAGAAAATATGCATCATGAAGAAGAAAATGAGCATCAAGATGAAGAGAATATGGATCATGATGAAGAAAATTAGAATCATGATGAAGAAAATGAGCACCATGATGAAGAAAATATTAAGAAAATGAGCATCATGATGAATAAAATTAGCATCACGATGAAGGAAATGAGCATCATGATGAAGAAAATGAGCGTCATGATGAATGAAATTAGCATCACGATGAAGGAAATGAGCATCATGATGAAGAAAATATCCATCATGATAAAGAAAATATGCATCAATATGAAGAAAATATGCATCATTATGAAGAAAATATGCATCATGATGAAAAAACATCCATCATGATGAAGAAAATGAGCATCATGATGAAGGAAATAAGCATCATGATGATGGAAATGAACATCATGATATTGAAAATATGCATCATGATTAAAAAAATGAGCATCATGAGGAAGAAAATGTGCACCATGATGAAGAAATTGAGCATCACGATAAAGAAAATGAGCATCATGATGAAGAAAATATGCATCATGAAAATTAAAATGAGCATCATGACAGAGGAAATGAACATCATAATGAAGGAAATGAGCATCACGATAAAGGAAATGAGCATCATGATGAAAAAAATATGCGTCATGATGAAGAAAATATGCGTCAAGATGAAGAAAATGAGCATCATGATGAAGAAAATATGCATCATAATGAAGAAAATGTACATAATGATAAAGAAAATATGCATCATGATGAAGAAAATGAGTATCATGATGAAGAAAATGAACATCATGATGAAGAAAATATGCATCGTGATGATGAAAATGAGCATCATGATGAAGAGAATATGCATCATGATGAAAAAATTAGAATCATGATGAAGAAAACGAGCACCATGATGAAGAAAATATTAAGAAAATGAGCATCATGATGAAGGAAATGAGCATATGATGAAGGAAATGAGCATCATGATGAATGAAATTAGTATCACGATGAAGGTAATGAGCATCATGATGAAGAAAATATCCATCTTTATGAAGAAAATATGCATCATTATGAAGAAAATATGCATCATGATGATAAAAAATGAACATCATGATGAAGGAAATGAACATCATGATGAAGGAAATGAACATCATGATATTGGAAATATGCAAAAACGATAGGCAAACCTCCAACCAAAACGATATCAACAGCCTGAAAAGGAAAGAATGATGGGGGTGAGCAAAACCACTAGCTCAGTGAGGTGATAAGCCGGTCACCCCGACCCTTATACGAAGCCTGTATTCCTACTCGCGGTTCATAACATAAAATCCAACATTTCATCCACAATAACTATTTCTCGCTCAGTATACATATTAATGGAATTAAAAACCTTAGTGCACATTTACGAATAACACAATTAGTTCAAACAACATGTTATCACATAAAAGACGCGTGGGTAGTCAATATCCTTCTCGAACTGAGCTCTCCGTCGAGAGACAGTCCAAGCCCGTCACCGTTACTCTAGATAAAATACACATTAATATTCTTTCTCAACACGCCAAGTGCTAAAGTTCACAATTCAATATCATCGTGAATACTTGAAATGATCAAACATATAAACATATATGACATGCATGTCCCACACCGGTGACGTTGACTAAGCCTATAATAGACTGATCCATCTAACGATCACCTTCTAGAGTATCAGTATTTGGCAAATGGATAGGTGCCCCTTTAGATCTAACTCACCTGGGTTTGCCAAGCAACGGGCAAGTTAGTTATCACTCTAACTCACCCGAACCGCGACAATTCGGGCTACTTAATCAATGTCGCACCAACTCACCCGAACCGTGACCAATTCTGGCTACTTAAACTTGGTACCAAGCATACATATGCATATGCATCATAAGATGAATAACGACTCAAGTTAGAGTCTTAATTGGCACACAAGAACAACCAGAAATCAATTCTCAAATAGTTCACAATAAATGCTATCAGATATCGAGCCGGCAAGGCTCTTCAACATAAGTTAAAATCAATAATACTCATAAAATGGCTAACAAGACTCTACCCAGAGCAATCGAGCCAATCAGGCTCTTTACCACATAACACAATACCAAATAATTTTCTTATCAATTGACTAAAACTAAAATAAATGCACATTTATCGAGGGTCCATACTTCCCACAAGAGAAGGCGTTCCCGAATTATCAACTCACAAGGAAGTGATTAACTCTCTCCGGAATTTGAAGTCGCCCTTCGTCGATGGTTCTTTACCTATAAAGGAGATGAGCAATTAAAGACAAATTAAATATAACTAACTATTAGCGGTAACATCCATTTCATTGCTAAAAACAAATCCTAATCGAGTTCGAACGAGTCGATATTAAATAAAAATGGTATGTAACTCCTTAACATCAGTTCCCAATCACATAACCCGTTTCAATACATTAACTAAACGAAACGATAGAAAATAAGTTTGAATTCGACATAAAAATTCTGAAATTTTCCAGCTAGCGGCAGTTTACGAGAAAAATCATAACTAATTGTAGAATAATCGGATTGAGGCGTTTCAAGTAGCTACGGAAAGCTAACGAGTTCAGCTACATAAAGTTTGCCAACTTTCGAGGGCAATAGCTATATCAAAATCAGTTTGAACAGTCTGTGAATTACCCAAATACCAAAAAGAAAAACCCCACAAAATTACAAAACCATGGAAGAAGGAAGCTTAATTCACACCCCACTTACCTCAAAACAACTTAGAAACCACCTAGGATGAGGATTGTAAGGGAGAATTTGATCAACAAGGGTTTCTCCTCTTCACTCTCTTCTTTCCCCTCATTTGTTTTTCTTCTCCCGTTCTTCTCTTTTTTTTTTAACTTTAGACTTAATAATTATATATATCAGGCCATTTAAGTGAGCTGAAACTTTGGGCCACAAAATAAATAAATAAATCAGTTTGGGCTTTCTAAAAAAAATCTAGTTGGGCTAAGATAAGGCTGACCTTTTGGACCATAAAAATAAATAAATAGGTTTTGGGCTTTCTAAAAAAAATCTAGTTGGGCTAAGATGGGGCTGGCCTTTTGGTCCATAAAAATAAATAAATAGATTTTGGGCTTTCTAAAAAAAAATCTAGTTGAGCTAAGATATTATAAAGTATCCCCTCCTCTAAAAAGTTTCGTCCTCGAAACATAAACGTACCTAGAGATGAAAATAGATTTGGATGGTGTTGACGCATGACTGACTCTGGTTCTCATGTTTCTTCTTCAATTTGATCACTTCTCCATAGAACTCTCACCATAGGAATGGATTTGTTACGAAGCATTTTCTCTCGGCGATCTACAATTTGAACAGGTTGTACTTCGTACGATAGATTTTTCATTAATACAACTGGGGGATATTTTAGAACGTGCGAAGGATCTGGTTCATATTTTCTAAGCATAGAGACATGGAAGACATCATGAATCTTCGACAATTTCGATGGTAGCTCAAGTTGATACGCGACACGACCAATCCTTTGCACGATATTAAACAGGCCAATATACCTTGGACTCAACTTTCCTCGACGGCGGAATCGCAACACGCCCTTCCATGGAGAAACTTTTAGAAAAACCTTGTCTCCTTCATTAAACTCCAAATCGCGCCTCCTATTATCTGCGTAGCTTTTCTGTCAATCTTGCGCTGCCTTAAGTCTGTCTGGAATAAGTTGTATTTTTGCCTTCGCATCTTCGATAAGCTCTACTTGTTCGATTTGTCTCTCGCCAACCTCATCCCAAAAGAGCAGTGTTCGACACTTTCGTCCATACAGAGCTTTGTACGGCGGCATTCCAATGCTTGAAAGATAACTGTTGTTATAAGCGAACTCCACCAAAGTCACGTACTTATCCCAGCTACCTCCCAAATTCAACACCACTGCACGTAGCATGTCTTCTAGTGTATGTATAGTTCTCTCTGACTGTCCATCAGTCTGTGGATGAAACGAGGTTCTGAATAGTAATTTTGTACCTAGCGCTTTCTGCAGACTAGGCTAAAAACGGGAAATGAATCTTGGATCACTGTCAGATATGATTAACACTGGTACTCCGTGCAATCTCAAGATCTCATCGACATATAACTTGGCAAGTTTCTCTAAAGATTCGTTAGTATGCACTAGAAGGAAATGTGCCGATTTCGTCAGACGATCGACAATGACCCAAATTGAGTCATGACCCTTTTGGGTTCGAGGTAAACCAGAAACAAAATCCATTGTGATGTTTTCCCATTTCCACTCAGGAATAGGTAGTGGTTGAAGCATGCCGGCTGGTTTTTGGTGTTCCGCTTTAATCTGTTGGCATGATAAGCACTTTGATACAAATTCAGCAATGTCCCGTTTCATACCTGGCCACCAATAATGCTCCCGAAGTGTTCTGTACATTTTAGTACTACCAGGATGCATAGCATAGGCTGAAGAATGGGCTTCCTCAATAATAGGTCTACGAACATCTAGTTCTGATGGAACACAAACACGATTTTTAAAAGTAAGAAGTCCATCATCCCGAATTTGAATTTCTGTTTCTTTTCCTTGATTTAGCTTCGCCATCTTTTGTTGTAAATGAACATCGTGTGATTGCCTTTCTCAAATTTGCTCGAACAAGGTAGGTCTAATCTCGAATTTGGCGATTAAGGCAGAATCATTAGACTTTTCACAATCGAGCGAAATGTGTAAAGATTTAAATTACTCCAACATAGGAAGATAAAAAGATTGAATCGAAGCAAGTGAGGTAGAAGACTTTCTACTCAAAGCATCTGCAACAACGTTCGCCTTGCCAGGATGATAATCGATGAGTAAGTCATAGTCACTAATCAACTCCATCCATCGCCTTTGCCTGAGGTTGAGCTCCTTTTGCGTGGTGATATACTTTAAGCTCTTGTGATCAGTGAAAACCCGACAAGTTACACCGTACAGATAGTGCCTCCAGATCTTCAATGCAAAGACGATTGCAACCAACTCTAAATCATGTGTAGGATAATTTTCTTATTTCTTCTTCAATTGCCTTGAAGCGTAGGCAATAACCTTTCCTTCTTGCATGAGACGCATCCTAATCCTTGTCTGAAGGCGTCGCTATAAATGGTAAATTCTCCAATCGCGGGGTCTGGCAAAGCAAGAATAGGAGCTGAAATGAGTCGTCTTTTAAATTCTTGAAATGCTTCCTCGCATTCTTCACTCCATTCAAATTTTACCCATTTCCGAGTCAATTTAGTCAAAGATGAAGCCAATAAAGAAAAGTCTTTGACAAACCGTCGATAATATCCAGCTAATCTCAGAAAACTACGAATCTCTGTCATGTTCTTTGGACGCTCCAAATCTAGTATAGCTTGAATCTTCACTGGATCGACGTAGATTCCTTCTTTAGAAATGTGATGACCCAAAAAGCTTACTTCACGAAGCTAAAATTCACACTTCGAGAATTTAGCATAAAGCTGATTTTCTCTGAGAATGTTCAGAGCAATTCTTAGATGATGAGAATGCTCGTCGTCCAATTTAGAATAAATAAGAATGTCATCTATGAAGATGATGACAAACTTATCTAAGTACGGCCGAAAGACCCGATTCATAAGATCCATAAAAGCTGCAGGAGCATTTGTGAGTCCAAAAGGCATAAAACAAAATTTAAAATGACCGTATCTGGTTCGAAAAGCAGACTTAGGGATATCAAATTCCCTAATCTTGAGTTGGTGATAATCGGATTGCAAATCAATTTTTGAGAACACAGTTGCTCCTTCCAATTGATCAAACAGATCATCGATTCTTGGAAGAGGATATTTGTTCTTGATTGTTACCTTGTTCAATTGACGGTAGTCAACACATAGGCGAAGTGATCCATCTTTCTTCTTGACAAAAAGAACTGGAGCACCCCACGGAGATGTGCTAGGTCGTATGAACCCCTTCTCCAATAATTCCCCAAGTTGTGTCTGGAGTTCCTTGAGCTCAGCAGGCGACATTCGATATGGAGTAATCGATATAGGTGTGATTCCAGGAAGTACATCAATGGAAAAATCAATCTCTCGATTCGGAGGTTGTCCTGGTAAGTCTTCGGGAAAGACATCAGGAAATTCATTCACGATCGGGATGTCATCTAGTTTGGTTTAAGAGAGAGAAGTATCGATGACAAATGCCAAGAATGCCTCACAACCCTTACGCATTAATTTATGCGCAGTCAACATTGAAATAAAAGAGAGGGATCTCGTTTGAAGTTTACCTTCAAAAATAAGTTCTGAGAATCCTGGTCTATAAAAAATAACAAGTTTCTCGTGGCAGTCGAGAATTGCATGATGAGAAGAAAGCCAATCCATGCCAAGAATAACATCAAGATCAATCAAAGGCAATGGTATCAATTCAGCCTCTAGAATGACATCTTTGATCTTCAATGGACAACCAAGGAATACCGAATAACGAATTTGACGCTCTCCAAGAGGGGTATGAACGATGATTCCAGGTGACAAATGAGAGATAGGATAATCTAAGATCGCAGTAAGATCATACCGGATATAAGACCTATCAGAACCTGGGTCAAATAAAGCGTAGACCTGATGGTCTCCCACAAACACATGGCCTAAAGAAGCAATATTAGGTGAGATTGTGATTTAAAAATTTGAAAAGATAGAATTTCTTACGAATGTTTTATTCGTAATCAAGTGGCATAACAAGGCGGGGTTAGATCTAGCATGTGAAAATACTCATATTATAAATTACCTGTCACAACCTTCGGATCTGAGCGAGCCTCTTCCTGGAAAATATGAAATACTCAAGTTTGCTTCCTTCCTTGCATAGGTGATTGAGTACTAGGGCCGCTTGAGGCATCGGGCACTCTGGTAACTGCAGATCGAGTATCTTTGGGTGTAGAATATGTTAGTTAACCATGAAGCTGACCAGAACACTGACTGCTCGCTCCCATAAGCTGAGGACAAGAACTTCACATATGCCCTGGCTGTCGATATTGAAAACATACTTGAGGAGCCTTACAGGGGCCATCGTGATATTTTAAGCAATTCTGGCACTTATGATTTTCAACAACCGATCCCGAGACATTGCTCCCGCCTCTACTAAACTGCTCCCAAGGTTGAGAAAAACTAATAGATACCGTACTTGGTGCGCCACGCGAAGATCCCACACCCCTATACACCATCGATGCATTTCCTGGAAATGCGCTCCCTTGCCTTTTCTTTTAAGATCGTTCTGCAAGCTTATGTCTCGCTTGAACTAAACCTTATACCCTCAGGGCTTCTTCTACGAGATCGTCAATACTCTCGTACTTGATCTTGAGTTGATGCGATCTCGAATATTTAAATTAAGACCATCTTCAAATCTCTTGTATAAGTCTCTCGTCGTATATGACTCAGGAGCGAATTCTCACAATTCCAGAAATTTGCTTTCGTACTCCACGACCGACATAATGCCTTGAAAGAGGTTGAAGAACTCCTTTTTCTTCTGATCCTTGATGTACTGAGAGAAGTATCGATCTTTGAATTGTTCCACAAAGATAGCCCACGTAATAGTAATCGAGGATGTCTCTTTTAGATTCTGCCACCATCGTCGTGCATCTGGGCCTAACAGCTTGGTCGCAATGACCACACGATAACATTCTTCAATCATCAAGGTGTCAAAGGTCTCTGTAATCTCCTTTAACCATGCCCCCGCTTTAGAAGCATCTCTTGCACCGTCAAATTTCAAAGTCCCCTTGTTTTCAACTGAATTCACCAAATCAGGTATAAAAAGTGTACCTCGAGAAGTAGAACCTCCTAAAGCCATTTCTGGAGTAAAAACTGGTACATTAGTTGTAGGTCTAATCGATTCATTAGCACGAAGAACCTCTTCAGTGACAGTCGTAATCGTATGAGCCGTTGTAGGTGGTAGAACACCATATATTCAAATGTGATCATAATACGATTGGAACTGCTCGGGTGTCATCATGTGCTCAACCCGCAACTGGGCCCGTGGTTGCTCTACCTGGGAAACTGGCTCCCCATGATCAGATTGATAGGGTCCGTAACCATCGGAGGAACGGCACGATCAGAAGAAACATGTCCTCAAGGTCCACGAGGAACAGAAGAGAGTAGAGGACTCGGAGGATCACGAGGAGCGTGTCCTCGACCTCGATGACGAACTGGAGGTGCCATAATGACTGAAAGGAAGAAAGGAAAGAAAATAGAAGGTCAACTTCAAGGCAATACGATACCTTAGGATGACATAGAAAAAAAGTTGGACCCAATGGCTCGACTCAAAAAGAATGAGAATCATTAAACCAGCTCTGATACCAAGAAAGTTGTAACGCCCCGACCACAGATAGAACGCGACAACCGCCACGTTAACCATAAATTTCATGGAATGGGTGCACTCCACTCCACAAAGTTTATAGAAAACATAAGGATTGCTATCAAGTACCTGTAGAATTGAACAACTGATAACAACGGGTACAACCCGAGGACATCATCTCATAAAGTATCAATAAGGTTTTACAAAGATACAAAATACAACGATGTAACTTTATTTAAAGAAAATATACATGAACGATATAACATCGCGAGAGTACCAAAAAGAACATCAAGGGGTTCACCAAATATAAACTATACAATCTCACCAATGAATCCATCAATTTACAAAAAAGAGAAAGTACCCAAAACACTGATTGGATGACGAGTAAACGATAGGCAAACCACCAACCAAAATGATATCAACAGCCTGAAAAGGAAAAAATGATGCGGGTGAGCAAAACCACTGGCTCAGTGAGGTGATAAGCCGCTCACCCCGACCCTTATACGAAGCATGTATTCCCACTCGCGGTTCATAACATAAAATCCAACATTTCATCCCACAATAACTATTTCTCGCTCAGTATACATATTAATGGAAATAAAAACCTTAGTGCACATTTACGAATAACACAATTAGTTCAAACAACATGTTATCACATAAAAGATGCATGGATAGTCAATATCCTCCTCGAGCTGACCTCTCCGTCGAGAGACAGTCTAAGCCCGTCACCGTTACTCTAGATAAAATGCACATTAATATTCTTTCTCAACACGTCAAGTGCTAAAATTCACAATTCAATATCGATGTGAATACTTGAAATGATCAAACATATAAACATATATGACATGCATGTCCCACACCAGTGATGTTGACTGAGCCTATAATAGACTGATCCATCTAACGATCACCCTCCAGAGTATCAGTATTTGGCAAATGGACAGGTGCCCCGTTAGATCTAACTCACCCGGGTTTTCCAAGCAACGGGCAACTTGGTTGTCGCTCCAACTCACCCGAACCGTGACCAATTCGGGCTACTTAACCTTGGTACCAGACATACATATGCATATGCATCATAAGATGAATAACAACTCAAGTTAGAGTCTTAATTGGCACAGAAGAACAACCAGAAATCAATTCTCAAATAGTTCACAATAAATGTTATCAGATATCGAGCCGGCAAGGCTCTTCAACATAAGCTAAAATCAATAATACTCATAAAATGGCTAACAGGACTCAACCCAGGGCAATCGAGCCAATCAGGCTCTTTACCACATAACACAATACCAAATAATTTTCTTATCAATTGACTAAAACTAAATTAAATGCACATTTATCGAGGGTCCACACTTCCCACAAGAGAGGCGTTCCCGAATTATCAACTCACAAGGAAGTGATTAACTCTCTCCGAAATCTGAAGTCGGTCCCTTGCCCTTCGTCGATGGTTCTTTACCTAGAAAGGAGATGAGCAATTAAAGACAAATTAAATATAACTAACTATTAGCGGTAACATCCCTTTCATTGCTAAAAACAAATCCTAATCGAGTTCGAACGAGTCGATATTAAATAAAAATGGTATGTAACTCCTTAACATCAGTTCCCAATCCCACATAACCCGTTTCAATACATTAACTAAACGAAACGATAAAAAATAAGTTTGAATTCGACATAAAAATTCTAAAATTTTCCAGCTAGCGGCAGTTTACGAGAAAAATCATAACTAATTGTAGAATAATTGGATTGAGGCGTTTCAAGTGGCTACAGAAAGCTAACGAGTTAGCTACTCCCAGAAATTAAGTTTGCAAATTTTCGAGGGCAATAGCTATGTCAAAATCAGTTAGAACAGTCTGCGAATTACCCACATACGAAAAAGAAAAACCCCACAAAATTACAAAACCATGGAAGAAGGAAGCTTAATTCACACACCACATACCTCAAAACAACTTAGAAACCACCTAGGATGAGGGTTGTAAGGGAGAATTTGAACAACAAGGGTTTCTCCTCTTCACTCTCTTCTTTTCCCTCTTTTGTTTTTCTTCTCACGTTCTTCTCTCTTTTTTTTTAACTTTAGCCTTAATAATTATATATATCAGGCCATTTAAGTGGGCTGAAACTTTGGGCCACAAAACAAATAAATAAATCAGTTTGGGCTTTCTAAAAAAAATCTAGTTGGGCTAAGATAAGGCTGACCTTTTGGGACATAAAAATAAGTAAATATGATTTGGGCTTTCTAAAAAAATCTAGTTGGGCTAAGATAGGGCTGGCCTTTTGGGCGATAAAAATAAATAAATAGGTTTTGGGCTTTCTAAAAAAATCTAGTTGAGCTAAGATATTATAATGATAGAGGAAATGAACATCATAATGAAGGAAATGAGCATCACGAAGAAGGAAATGAGCAACATGATGAAAAAAATATGCTTCATGATGAAGAAAATATGCGTCAAGATGAAAAAAATGAGCATCATAATTAAGAAAATATGCATCACGATGAAGAAAATGTGCATCATGATGAAGAAAATATGCACATGATGAAGGAAATGGGAATCATGATGAAGAAAATATGAATCATGATGAAGAAAATGAGCATCATGATGAAGGAAATGAGCATCATGATGAAGAAAATATGCATCATGATGAAGAAAATAAGCATCATGATGAAAGAAATGAGCATCATGATGAAGAAAATGAGCATCATGATGAAGAAAATATGCATCGTGATGAAGAAAATTTGCATCTTGATGAAAAAAATTAGCAACATGATGAAGAAAATGCGCATCATAATGAAGAAAATATGCATTTTAATGAAGAAAATGAGCATCATGATGAAGAAAATATGCATTTTAATGAAAGAAATGAGCATCATAATGAAGAAAATGAGCATCATGGTGAATTAAATGTGCATCATGATGAAGATAATATGCATCATGATGAAGAAAATAAGCACAATGACGAAGAGAATATGCATCATGATGAAGAAAATAAGAATCATAATGAAGAAAATATGCATCATGATAAAGAAAATGAGCATTATAATAAAGGAAATGAGCATCATGATGATGAAAATGAGCATCATGATGAAGAAAATATACATCGTGATGAAGAAAATTTGCTTCATGATGAAAAAAATTAGCATCATGATGAAGAAAATGAGCATCATAATGAAGAAAATATGCATCTTAATGAAGAAAATGAGCATCATGATTAAAAAAATATGCATCATAATGAAGGAACTGAGCATCATAATGAAGAAAACGAGCATCATCGTGAATAAAATGTGCATCAAGATGAAAATAATATGCATCATGATGAAGAAGATATGCATTGCGATGAAGAAAATGAGCAATATGACGTAGAAAATATGCATCATGATGAAGAAAATAAGCACAATGATGAAGAGAATATGCATCATGATGAAGAAAATGAGAATCATGATGAAGAAAATATGCATCATGAGAATCATGATGAAGAAAATGAGCATCATGATTAAGAAAATGAGCATCATGTTGAAGGAAATGAGCATCATGATGAAGGAAATGAGCATCATGATGAAGAAAATATGAATCATGATGAAGAAAATGAGCATCATGATTAAGAAAATGAGCATCATGTTGAAGGAAATGAGCATCATGATGAAGGAAATGAGCATCATGATGAAGAAAATATACATCATGATGAAGAAAATATGTATCATGTTGAAGGAAATGACATCATGATGAAGAAAATGAGCATCATGATGAAGAGAATATGCATCATGATGAAGAAAATTAGAATCATGATGAAGAAAATGAGCATCATGATGAAGAAAATATTAAGAAAATGAGCATCATGATGAAGAAAATTAGCATCATGACGAATGAAATTAGCATCACGATGAAGGAAATGAGCATCATGATGAACAAAATATCCATCATGATGAAGAAAATATACATCATTATGAAGAAAATATGCATCATGATAAAAAAACATCTATCATGATGAAGAAAATGAGCATCCTGTTGAAGGAAATGAGCATCATAATGAAGGAAATGAACATCATGATATAGGAATTATGCATCATGATGAAAAAAATGAGCATCATGATGAAGAAAATGAGAATCATGATGATTAAATATGCATCATGAAAATGAAAATGAGCATCTTGATAGAGGAAATGAACATCATAATGAAGGAAATGAGCATCACGATGAAGGAAATGAGCATCATGATGAATAAAAAATATGCATCATGATGAAGAAAATATGCATCATGATAAAGAAAATATGCATCGTGATGAAGAAAATATTAAGATAATGAACATCATGATGAAGAAAATATGAATCATGATAAGAAAATGAGCATCATGACTAAGAAAATGAACATCATGTTGAAGGAAATGAGCATCATGATGAAGGAAATGAGCATCATGATGAAGAAAATATGCATCATGATGAAGAAAATATGCATCATGATGAAGAAAATGAGCATCATGATGAAGGAAATGAGCATCATAATGAAGAAAATATGCATCATGATGAAGAAAATGAGCATCATGATGAAGAAAATATGAATCATGCTGAAGAAAATGAGCATCATGATGAAGAGAATATGCATCATGATGAAGAAAAAAGAATCATGATGAAAAAAATGAGCATCATGATTAAGGAAATATTAAGAAAATGAGCATCATGATGAAGGAAATGAGCATCATGATGAAGAAAATTAGCATCATGATGAATGAAATTAGCATCACGATGAAGGAAATGAGCATCATGATGAAGAAAATATCCATCATGATGAAGAAGATATATATCATTATGAAGAAAATATGCATCATGATGAAAAAACATCCATTATGATGAAGAAAATAAGCATCATGATTAAGAAGATGAGCAACATGATGAAGAAAATGAGCATCATGATGAATAAAATATGCATCATTAAAATGAAAATGAGCATCATGATAGCGGAAATGAACATCACAATGAAGGAAAAGAGCATCACAATGAAGGAAATGAGCATCATGATGAAAAAAATATGCATCATAATGAAGATAATATGCATCAAGATGAAGAAAATGAGAATCATGATGAAGAAAATATGCATCATGGTGAAGAAAATGTGCATCATGATGAAGGAAATGAACATCATGATTAAGAAAATGAGCATCATGTTGAAGAAAATGTGCATCATGATGAAGATAATTTGCATCGTGATGAAGAAAATATGCATAATGATGAAGAAAATGATCATCATGATGAAGAAAATATACATCATAATGAATAAAATATGCATTATGAAGAAGAAAATGAGCATCATGATGAAGAAAATATGCATCATGATGAAGAAAATAAGCACAATGATGAAGAGAATATGCATCATGATGAAGAAAATATGCATCATGATGAAGAAAATGAGCATCATGATGAAGAAAATGAGCATCATGATGAAGATAATATGCATCATGATGAAGAAAATGAGCATCATGATGAAGAAAATGAGCATCATGTTGAATAAAATGTGCATCATGATGAAGATAATATGCATTGTGATGAAGAAAATATGCATCATGATGAAGAAAATGACCTTCATAATGAAGAAAATGAGCATCATGATGAAGAAAATATGCATTATGATGAAGAAAATGAGCATCATGAGGAAGAAAATATGATCATGTTGAAGAAAATAAGCACAATGATGAAGAGAATATGCATCATGATGAAGAAAATATGATCATGATGAAGAAAATATGAATCATGATGAAGAAAATGAGCGTCATGATGAAGAAAATATGCATCATGATGAAGAAAATGTGCATCATGATGAAGGAAATGAACATCATGATTAAGAAAATGAGCATCATGTTGAAGAAAATGTGTATCATGATGAAGATAATATGCATCGTGATGAAGAAAATATGCATAATGATGAAGAAAATGATCATCATGATGAAGAAAATAGACATCATGATGAAGAAAATATGCATTATGATGAAAAAAATGAGCATTATGATGAAGAAAATATTCATCATGATGAAGAAAATAAACACAATGATGAAGAGAATATGCATCATGATGAAGAAAATATGCATCATGATGAATAAAATGAGCATCATGATGAAGATAATATGCATCATGATGAAGAAAATGAGCACCATGATGAAGAAAATATTAAGAAAATGTGCATCATGATGAAGAAAATGAGCATCATGTTGAATAAAATGTGCATCATGATGAAGATAATTTGCATTGTGATGAAGAAAATATGCATCATGATGAAGAAAATGACTATCACAATGAAGAAAATGATCTTCATGATGAAGAAAATATGCATTATTATGAAGAAAATGAGCATCATGATGAAGAAAATATGATCATGATGAAGAAAATAAGCACAATGATGAAGAGAATATGCATCGTGATGAAGAAAATGAGAATCATGATGAAGAAAATAAGCATCATGATGAAGAAAATATGCATCATGATGAAGAGAATATTAAAATAATGAGCATCATGATGAAGGAAATGAGCATCATGATGAAGGAAATGAGCATCATGATGAAGAAAATGAGCATCATGATGAAAAGAATATGCATCATGATGAAGAAAATTAGAATCATGATGAAGAAAATGAGCATCATGATGAAGAAACTATTATGAAAATAAGCATCACGATGAAGGAAATGATCATCATGATGAAGAAAATAAGCATCATGATGAATGAAATTAGCATCACGATGAAGGGAATGAGCATCATGATGAAGAAAATGAGCATCATGTCGAATAAAATGTGCATCATGATGAAGATAATATGCATTGTGATGAAGAAAATATGCATCATGATGAAGAAAATGACCATCATAATGAGGAAAATGAGCATCATGATGAAGAAAATATGCATCATGATGAAGAAAATGAGCATCATGATGAAGAAAATATGAATCATGATGAAGAAAATGAGTATCATGATGAAAAAAATATGCATCATGATGAAGAAAATTAGAATCATGATTAAGAAAATGAGCATCATGATGAATAAACTATTAAGAAAATAAGCATCACGATGAAGGAAATGAGCATCATGATGAAGAAAATAAGCATCATGATGAATGAAATTAGCATCACGATGAAGGAAATGAGCATCATGATGAAGAAAATATCCATCATGATGAAGAAAATATGCATCTTTATGAAGAAAATATTAAGATAATGAGCATCATGATGAAGGAAATGAGCTTCATGATGAAGAAAATATGAATCATGATGAAGAAAATGAGCATCATGATGAAGAAAATATGCATCATGATGAAGAAAATGTGCATCATGATGTAGGAAATGAACATCATGATTAAGAAAAAGAGCATCATGTTGAAGAAAATGTGCATCATGATGAAGACAATATGCATCGTGATGAAGAAAATATGCATAATGATGAAGAAAATGATCATCATGATGAAGAAAATATACATCATGATGAAGAAAATATGCATTATGATGAAGAAAATGAGCATCATGATGAAGAAAATATTCATCATGATGAAGAAAATAAACACAATGATGAAGAGAATATGCATCATGATGAAGAAAATATGCATCATGATGAAGAAAATGAGCATCATGATGAAGATAATATGCATCATTATGATGAAAATGAGCACCATGATGAAGAAAATATTAAGAAAATGAGCATCATGATGAAGAAAATGAGCATCATGTTGAATAAAATGTGCATCATGATGAAGATAATATGCATTGTGATGAAGAAAATATGCATCATGATGAAGAAAATGACCATCATAATGAAGAAAATGAGCTTCATGATGAAGAAAATATGCGTTATGATGAAGAAAATATGATCATGATGAAGAAAATAAGCACAATGATGAAGAGAATATGCATCGTGATGAAGAAAATGAGAATCATGATGAAGAAAATAAGCATCATGATGAAGAAAATATGCATCATGATGAAGAAAATATTAAGATAATGAACATCATGATGAAGGAAATGAGCATCATGATGAAGGAAATGAGCATCATGATGAAGAAAATTAGAATCATGATTAAGAAAATGAGCATCATGATGAAGAAACTATTAAGAAAATAAGCATCACGATGAAGGAAATGAGCATCATGATGAAGAAAATAAGCATCATGATGAATGAAATTAGCATCACGATGGAGGAAATGAGCATCATGATGAAGAAAATGTGCATCATGTTGAATAAAATGTGCATCATGATGAAGATAATATGCATTGTGATGAAGAAAATATGCATCATGATGAAGAAAATGACCATCATAATGAAGAAAATGAGCATCATGATGAAGAAAATATGCATTATGATGAAGAAAATATGATCATGTTGAAGAAAATAAGCACAATAATGAAGAGAATATGCATCATGATGAAGAAAATATGATCATGATGAAGAAAATAAGCACAATGATGAAGAGAATATGCATCATGATGAAGAAAATGAGAATCATGATGAAGAAATTAAGCATCGTGATGAAGAAAATATGCATCATGATGAAAAAAATATTAAGATAATGTGCATCATGATGAAGGAAATGAGCATCATGATAAAGAAAATATGAATCATGATGAAGAAAATGAGCGTCATGATGAAGAAAATATGCGTCATGATGAAGAAAATGTGCATCATGATGAAGAAAATGTGCATCATGATGAAGGAAATGAACATCATGATTAAGAAAATGAGCATCATGTTGAAGAAAATGTGCATCATGATGAAGATAATATGCATCGTGATGAAGAAAATATGCATAATGATGAAGAAAATATACATCATGATGAAGAAAATATGCATTATGATGAAAAAAATGAGCATCATGATGAAGAAAATATTCATCATGATGAAGAAAATAAACACAATGATGAAGAGAATATGCATCATGATGAAGAAAATATGAATCATGATGAATAAAATGAGCATCATGATGAAGATAATATGCATCATGATGAAGAAAATGAGCACCATGATGAAGAAAATATTAAGAAAATGAGCATCATGATGTAGAAAATGTGCATCATGTTGAATAAAATGTGCATCATGATGAAGATAATATGCATTGTGATGAAGAAAATATGCATCATGATGAAGAAAATGACCATCATAATGAAGAAAATGAGCTTCATGATGAAGAAAATATGCATTATGATAAAGAAAATGAGCATCATGATGAAGAAAATATGATCATGATGAAGAAAATAAGCACAATGATGAAGAGAATATGCATCGTGATGAAGAAAATGAGAATCATGATGAAGAAAATAAACATCATGATGAAGAAAATATGCATCATGATGAAGAGAATATTAAAATAATGAGCATCATGATGAAGGAAATGAGCATCATGATGAAGGAAATGAGCATCATGATGAAGAAAATGAGCATCATGATGAAAAGAATATGCATCATGATGAAGAAAATTAGAATCATGATGAAGAAAATGAGCATCATGATGAAGAAACTATTATGAAAATAAGCATCACGATGAAGGAAATGATCATCATGATGAAGAAAATAAGCATCATGATGAATGAAATTAGCATCACGATGAAGGGAATGAGCATCATGATGAAGAAAATGAGCATCATGTCGAATAAAATGTGCATCATGATGAAGATAATATGCATTGTGATGAAGAAAATATGCATCATGATGAAGAAAATGACCATCATAATGAGGAAAATGAGCATCATGATGAAGAAAATATGCATCATGATGAAGAAAATGAGCATCATGATGAAGAAAATATGAATCATGATGAAGAAAATGAGTATCATGATGAAAAAAATATGCATCATGATGAAGAAAATTAGAATCATGATAAAGAAAATGAGCATCATGATGAATAAACTATTAAGAAAATGAGCATCACGATGAAGGAAATGAGCATCATGATGAAGAAAATAAGCATCATGATGAATGAAATTAGCATCACGATGAAGGAAATGAGCATCATGATGAAGAAAATATCCATCATGATGAAGAAAATATGCATCTTTATGAAGAAAATATTAAGATAATGAGCATCATGATGAAGGAAATGAGCTTCATGATGA
This sequence comes from Pogostemon cablin, assembly GCA_023678885.1. Classification (NCBI taxonomy): domain Eukaryota; kingdom Viridiplantae; phylum Streptophyta; class Magnoliopsida; order Lamiales; family Lamiaceae; genus Pogostemon; species Pogostemon cablin. The sequence goes on from CM043006.1 coordinate 583,028, forward strand.
AGAAAATATGAATCATAATGAAGAAAATGAGCATCATGATGAAGAAAATATGCATCATGATGAAGAAAATGTGCATCATGATGTAGGAAATGAACATCATGATTAAGAAAATGAGCATCATGTTGAAGAAAATGTGCATCATGATGAAGACAATATGCATCGTGATGAAGAAAATATGCATAATGATGAAGAAAATGATCATCATGATGAAGAAAATATACATCATGATGAAGAAAATATGCATTATGATGAAGAAAATGAGCATCATGATGAAGAAAATATTCATCATGATGAAGAAAATAAACACAATGATGAAGAGAATATGCATCATGATAAAGAAAATATGCATCATGATGAAGAAAATGAGCATCATGATGAAGATAATATGCATCATTATGATGAAAATAAGCACCATGATGAAGAAAATATTAAGAAAATGAGCATCATGATGAAGAAAATGAGCATCATGTTGAATAAAATGTGCATCATGATGAAGATAATATGCATTGTGATGAAGAAAATATGCATCATGATGAAGAAAATGACCATCATAATGAAGAAAATGAGCTTCATGATGAAGAAAATATGCGTTATGATGAAGAAAATATGATCATGATGAAGAAAATAAGCACAATGATGAAGAGAATATGCATCGTGATGAAGAAAATGAGAATCATGATGAAGAAAATAAGCATCATGATGAAGAAAATATGCATCATGATGAAGAAAATATTAAGATAATGAACATCATGATGAAGGAAATGAGCATCATGATGAAGGAAATGAGCATCATGATGAAGAAAATTAGAATCATGATTAAGAAAATGAGCATCATGATGAAGAAACTATTAAGAAAATAAGCATCACGATGAAGGAAATGAGCATCATGATGAAGAAAATAAGCATCATGATGAATGAAATTAGCATCACGATGGAGGAAATGAGCATCATGATGAAGAAAATGTGCATCATGTTGAATAAAATGTGCATCATGATGAAGATAATATGCATTGTGATGAAGAAAATATGCATCATGATGAAGAAAATGACCATCATAATGAAGAAAATGAGCATCATGATGAAGAAAATATGCATTATGATGAAGAAAATATGATCATGTTGAAGAAAATAAGCACAATGATGAAGAGAATATGCATCATGATGAAGAAAATATGATCATGATGAAGAAAATAAGCACAATGATGAAGAGAATATGCATCATGATGAAGAAAATGAGAATCATGATGAAGAAATTAAGCATCGTGATGAAGAAAATATGCATCATGATGAAAAAAATATTAAGATAATGTGCATCATGATGAAGGAAATGAGCATCATGATAAAGAAAATATGAATCATGATGAAGAAAATGAGCGTCATGATGAAGAAAATATGCGTCATGATGAAGAAAATGTGCATCATGATGAAGGAAATGAACATCATGATTAAGAAAATGAGCATCATGTTGAAGAAAATGTGCATCATGATGAAGATAATATGCATCGTGATGAAGAAAATATGCATAATGATGAAGAAAATATACATCATGATGAAGAAAATATGCATTATGATGAAAAAAATGAGCATCATGATGAAGAAAATATTCATCATGATGAAGAAAATAAACACAATGATGAAGAGAATATGCATCATGATGAAGAAAATATGCATCATGATGAATAAAATGAGCTTCATGATGAAGATAATATGCATCATGATGAAGAAAATGAGCACCATGATGAAGAAAATATTAAGAAAATGAGCATCATGATGAAGAAAATGTGCATCATGTTGAATAAAATGTGCATCATGATGAAGATAATATGCATTGTGATGAAGAAAATATGCATCATGATGAAGAAAATGACCATCATAATGAAGAAAATGAGCTTCATGATAAAGAAAATATGCATTATGATAAAGAAAATGAGCATCATGATGAAGAAAATATGATCATGATGAAGAAAATAAGCACAATGATGAAGAGAATATGCATCGTGATGAAGAAAATGAGAATCATGATGAAGAAAATAAGCATCATGATGAAGAAAATATGCATCATGATGAAGAAAATATTAAGATAATGAGCATCATGATGAAGGAAATGAGCATCATGATGAAGGAAATGAGCATCATGATGAAGAAAATGAGCATCATGATGAAAAGAATATGCATCATGATGAAGAAAATAAGAATCATGATGAAGAAAATGAGCATCATGATGAAGAAACTATTATGAAAATAAGCATCACGATGAAGGAAATGATCATCATGATGAAGAAAATAAGCATCATGATGAATGAAATTAGCATCACGATGAAGGAAATGTGAATCATGATGAAGAAAATGAGCATCATGTCGAATAAAATGTGCATCATGATGAGATAATATGCATTGTGATGAAGAAAATATGCATCATGATGAAGAAAATGACCATCATAATGAAGAAAATGAGCATCGTGATGAAGAAAATACGCATTATGATGAAGGAAATGAGCATCATGATGAAGAAAATATGAATCATGATGAAGAAAATGAGTATCATGATGAAAAAAATATGCATCATGATGAAGAAAATTAGAATCATGATAAAGAAAATGAGCATCATGATGAATAAACTATTAAGAAAATGAGCATCACGATGATGGAAATGAGCATCTTGATGAAGAAAATAAGCATCATGATGAATGAAATTAGCATCACGATGAAGGAAATGAGCATCATGATGAAGAAAATATCCATCATGATGAAGAAAATATGCATCATTATGAAGAAAATATTAAGATAATGAGCATCATGATGAAGGAAATGAGCTTCATGATGAAGAAAATATGAATCATGATGAAGAAAATGAGCATCATGATGAAGAAAATATGCATCATGATGAAGAAAATGTGCATCATGATGTAGGAAATGAAAATCATGATTAAGAAAATGAGCATCATGTTGAATAAAATGTGCATCATGATGAAGACAATATGCATCGTGATGAAGAAAATATGCATAATGATGAAGAAAATGATCATCATGATGAAGAAAATATACATCATGATGAAGAAAATATGCATTATGATGAAGAAAATGAGCATCATGATGAAGAAAATATTCATCATGATGAAGAAAATAAACACAATGATGAAGAGAATATGCATCATGATGAAGAAAATATGCATCATGATGAAGAAAATGAGCATCATGATGAAGATAATATGCATCATTATGAAGAAAATGAGCACCATGATGAAGAAAATATTAAGAAAATGAGCATCATGATGAAGAAAATGAGCATCATGTTGAATAAAATGTGCATCATGATGAAGATAATATGCATTGTGATGAAGAAAATATGCATCATGATGAAGAAAATGACCATCATAATGAAGAAAATGAGCTTCATGATGAAGAAAATATGCGTTATGATGAAGAAAATATGATCATGATGAAGAAAATAAGCACAATGATGAAGAGAATATGCATCGTGATGAAGAAAATGAGAATCATGATGAAGAAAATAAGCATCATGATGAAGAAAATATGCATCATGATGAAGAAAATATTAAGATAATGAGCATCATGATGAAGGAAATGAGCATCATGATGAAGAAAATTAGAATCATGATTAAGAAAATGAGCATCATGATGAAGAAACTATTAAGAAAATAAGCATCACGATGAAGGAAATGAGCATCATGATGAAGAAAATAAGCATCATGATGAATGAAATTAGCATCACGATGGAGGAAATGAGCATCATGATGAAAAAAATGTGCATCATGTTGAATAAAATGTGCATCATGATGAAGATAATATGCATTGTGATGAAGAAAATATGCATCATGATGAAGAAAATGACCATCATAATGAAGAAAATGAGCATCATGATGAAGAAAATATGCATTATGATGAAGAAAATATGATCATGTTGAAGAAAATAAGCACAATGATGAAGAGAATATGCATCATGATGAAGAAAATATGATCATGATGAAGAAAATAAGCACAATGATGAAGAGAATATGCATCATGATGAAGAAAATGAGAATCATGATGAAGAAATTAAGCATCGTGATGAAGAAAATATGCATCATGATGAAAAAAATATTAAGATAATGTGCATCATGATGAAGGAAATGAGCATCATGATAAAGAAAATATGAATCATGATGAAGAAAATGAGCGTCATGATGAAGAAAATATGCGTCATGATGAAGAAAATGTGCATCATGATGAAGGAAATGAACATCATGATTAAGAAAATGAGCATCATGTTGAAGAAAATGTGCATCATGATGAAGATAATATGCATCGTGATGAAGAAAATATGCATAATGATGAAGAAAATATACATCATGATGAAGAAAATATGCATTATGATGAAAAAAATGAGCATCATGATGAAGAAAATATTCATCATGATGAAGAAAATAAACACAATGATGAAGAGAATATGCATCATGATGAAGAAAATATGCATCATGATGAATAAAATGAGCATCATGATGAAGATAAAATGAGCATCATGATGAAGAAAATGAGCACCATGATGAAGAAAATATTAAGAAAATGAGCATCATGATGTAGAAAATGTGCATCATGTTGAATAAAATGTGCATCATGATGAAGATAATATGCATTGTGATGAAGAAAATATGCATCATGATGAAGAAAATGACCATCATAATGAAGAAAATGAGCTTCATGATGAAGAAAATATGCATTATGATAAAGAAAATGAGCATCATGATGAAGAAAATATGATCATGATGAAGAAAATAAGCACAATGATGAAGAGAATATGCATCGTGATGAAGAAAATGAGAATCATGATGAAGAAAATAAGCATCATGATGAAGAAAATATGCATCATGATGAAGAGAATATTAAAATAATGAGCATCATGATGAAGGAAATGAGCATCATGATGAAGGAAATGAGCATCATGATGAAGAAAATGAGCATCATGATGAAAAGAATATGCATCATGATGAAGAAAATTAGAATCATGATGAAGAAAATGAGCATCATGATGAAGAAACTATTATGAAAATAAGCATCACGATGAAGGAAATGATCATCATGATGAAGAAAATAAGCATCATGATGAATGAAATTAGCATCACGATGAAGGGAATGAGCATCATGATGAAGAAAATGAGCATCATGTCGAATAAAATGTGCATCATGATGAAGATAATATGCATTGTGATGAAGAAAATATGCATCATGATGAAGAAAATGACCATCATAATGAGGAAAATGAGCATCATGATGAAGAAAATATGCATCATGATGAAGAAAATGAGCATCATGATGAAGAAAATATGAATCATGATGAAGAAAATGAGAATCATGATGAAAAAAATATGCATCATGATGAAGAAAATTAGAATCATGATAAAGAAAATGAGCATCATGATGAATAAACTATTAAGAAAATGAGCATCACGATGAAGGAAATGAGCATCATGATGAAGAAAATAAGCATCATGATGAATGAAATTAGCATCACGATGAAGGAAATGAGCATCATGATGAAGAAAATATCCATCATGATGAAGAAAATATGCATCTTTATGAAGAAAATATTAAGATAATGAGCATCATGATGAAGGAAATGAGCTTCATGATGAAGAAAATATGAATCATGATGAAGAAAATGAGCATCATGATGAAGAAAATATGCATCATGATGAAGAAATTGTGCATCATGATGTAGGAAATGAACATCATGATTAAGAAAATGAGCATCATGTTGAAGAAAATGTGCATCATGATGAAGACAATATGCATCGTGATGAAGAAAATATGCATAATGATGAAGAAAATGATCATCATGATGAAGAAAATATACATCATGATGAAGAAAATATGCATTATGATGAAGAAAATGAGCATCATGATGAAGAAAATATTCATCATGATGAAGAAAATAAACACAATAATGAAGAGAATATGCATCATGATGAAGAAAATATGCATCATGATGAAGAAAATGAGCATCATGATGAAGATAATATTCATCATTATGATGAAAATGAGCACCATGATGAAGAAAATATTAAGAAAATGAGCATCATGATGAAGAAAATGAGCATCATGTTGAATAAAATGTGCATCATGATGAAGATAATATGCATTGTGATGAAGAAAATATGCATCATGATGAAGAAAATGACCATCATAATGAAGAAAATGAGCTTCATGATGAAGAAAATATGCGTTATGATGAAGAAAATATGATCATGATGAAGAAAATAAGCACAATGATGAAGAGAATATGCATCGTGATGAAGAAAATGAGAATCATGATGAAGAAAATAAGCATCATGATGAAGAAAATATGCATCATGATGAAGAAAATATTAAGATAATGAACATCATGATGAAGGAAATGAGTATCATGATGAAGGAAATGAGCATCATGATGAAGAAAATTAGAATCATGATTAAGAAAATGAGCATCATGATGAAGAAACTATTAAGAAAATAAGCATCACGATGAAGGAAATGAGCATCATGATGAAGAAAATAAGCATCATGATGAATGAAATTAGCATCACGATGGAGGAAATGAGCATCATGATGAAGAAAATGTGCATCATGTTGAATAAAATGTGCATCATGTTGAAGATAATATGCATTGTGATGAAGAAAATATGCATCATGATGAAGAAAATGACCATCATAATGAAGAAAATGAGCATCATGATGAAGAAAATATGCATTATGATGAAGAAAATATGATCATGTTGAAGAAAATAAGCACAATGATGAAGAGAATATGCATCATGATGAAGAAAATATGATCATGATGAAGAAAATAAGCACAATGATGAAGAGAATATGCATCATGATGAAGAAAATGAGAATCATGATGAAGAAATTAAGCATCGTGATGAAGAAAATATGCATCATGATGAAAAAAATATTAAGATAATGTGCATCATGATGAAGGAAATGAGCATCATGATAAAGAAAATATGAATCATGATGAAGAAAATGAGCGTCATGATGAAGAAAATATGCGTCATGATGAAGAAAATGTGCATCATGATGAAGGAAATGAACATCATGATTAAGAAAATGAGCATCATGTTGAAGAAAATGTGCATCATGATGAAGATAATATGCATCGTGATGAAGAAAATATGCATAATGATGAAGAAAATATACATCATGATGAAGAAAATATGCATTATGATGAAAAAAATGAGCATCATGATGAAGAAAATATTCATCATGATGAAGAAAATAAACACAATGATGAAGAGAATATGCATCATGATGAAGAAAATATGCATCATGATGAAGAAAATGAGCACCATGATGAAGAAAATATTAAGAAAATGAGCATCACGATGAAGAAAATGTGCATCATGTTGAATAAAATGTGCATCATGATGAAGATAATATGCATTGTGATGAAGAAAATATGCATCATGATGAAGAAAATGACCATCATAATGAAGAAAATGAGCTTCATGATGAAGAAAATATGCATTATGATAAAGAAAATGAGCATCATGATGAAGAAAATATGATCATGATGAAGAAAATAAGCACAATGATGAAGAGAATATGCATCGTGATGAAGAAAATGAGAATCATGATGAAGAAAATAAGCATCATGATGAAGAAAATATGCATCATGATGAAGAAAATATTAAAATAATGAGCATCATGATGAAGGAAATGAGCATCATGATGAAGGAAATGAGCATCATGATGAAGAAAATGAGCATCATGATGAAAAGAATATGCATCATGATGAAGAAAATTAGAATCATGATGAAGAAAATGAGCATCACGATGAAGGAAATGATCATCATGATGAAGAAAATAAGCATCATGATGAATGAAATTAGCATCACGATGAAGGGAATGAGCATCATGATGAAGAAAATGAGCATCATGTCGAATAAAATGTGCATCATGATGAAGATAATATGCATTGTGATGAAGAAAATATGCATCATGATGAAGAAAATGACCATCATAATGAAGAAAATGAGCATCATGATGAAGAAAATATGCATTATGATGAAGGAAATGAGCATCATGATGAAGAAAATATGAATCATGATGAAGAAAATGAGTATCATGATGAAAAAAATATGCATCATGATGAAGAAAATTAGAATCATGATAAAGAAAATGAGCATCATGATGAATAAACTATTAAGAAAATGAGCATCACGATGATGGAAATGAGCATCTTGATGAAGAAAATAAGCATCATGATGAATGAAATTAGCATCACGATGAAGGAAATGAGCATCATGATGAAGAAAATATCCATCATGATGAAGAAAATATGCATCATTATGAAGAAAATATTAAGATAATGAGCATCATGATGAAGGAAATGAGCTTCATGATGAAGAAAATATGAATCATGATGAAGAAAATGAGCATCATGATGAAGAAAATATGCATCATGATGAAGAAAATGTGCATCATGATGTAGGAAATGAAAATCATGATTAAGAAAATGAGCATCATGTTGAATAAAATGTGCATCATGATGAAGACAATATGCATCGTGATGAAGAAAATATGCATAATGATGAAGAAAATGATCATCATGATGAAGAAAATATACATCATGATGAAGAAAATATGCATTATGATGAAGAAAATGAGCATCATGATGAAGAAAATATTCATCATGATAAAGAAAATAAACACAATGATGAAGAGAATATGCATCATGATGAAGAAAATATGCATCATGATGAAGAAAATGATCATCATGATGAAGATAATATGCATCATTATGAAGAAAATGAGCACCAGGATGAAGAAAATATTAAGAAAATGAGCATCATGATGAAGAAAATGAGCATCATGTTGAATAAAATGTGCATCATGATGAAGATAATATGCATTGTGATGAAGAAAATATGCATCATGATGAAGAAAATGACCATCATAATGAAGAAAATGAGCTTCATGATGAAGAAAATATGCGTTATGATGAAGAAAATATGATCATGATGAAGAAAATAAGCACAATGATGAAGAGAATATGCATCGTGATGAAGAAAATGAGAATCATGATGAAGAAAATAAGCATCATGATGAAGAAAATAAGCATCATGATGAAGAAAATATGCATCATGATGAAGAAAATATTAAAATAATGAGCATCATGATGAAGGAAATGAGCATCATGATGAAGGAAATGAGCATCATGATGAAGAAAATGAGTATCATGATGAAAAGAATATGCATCATGATGAAGAAAATTAGAACATGATGAAGAAAATGAGCATCATGATGAATAAACTATTAAGAAAATGAGCATCACGATGATGGAAATGACCATCTTGATGAAGAAAATAAGCATCATGATGAATGAAATTAGCATCACGATGAAGGAAATGAGCATCATGATGAAGAAAATATCCATCATGATGAAGAAAATATGCATCATTATGAAGAAAATATTAAGATAATGAGCATCATGATGAAGGAAATGAGATTCATGATGAAGAAAATATGAATCATGATGAAGAAAATGAGCATCATGATGAAGAAAATATGCATCATGATGAAGAAAATGTGCATCATGATGTAGGAAATGAAAATCATGATTAAGAAAATGAGCATCATGTTGAATAAAATGTGCATCATGATGAAGACAATATGCATCGTGATGAAGAAAATATGCATAATGATGAAGAAAATGATCATCATGATGAAGAAAATATACATCATGATGAAGAAAATATGCATTATGATGAAGAAAATGAGCATCATGATGAAGAAAATATTCATCATGATAAAGAAAATAAACACAATGATGAAGAGAATATGCATCATGATGAAGAAAATATGCATCATGATGAAGAAAATGATCATCATGATGAAGATAATATGCATCATTATAAAGAAAATGAGCACCAGGATGAAGAAAATATTAAGAAAATGAGCATCATGATGAAGAAAATGAGCATCATGTTGAATAAAATGTGCATCATGATGAAGATAATATGCATTGTGATGAAGAAAATATGCATCATGATGAAGAAAATGACCATCATAATGAAGAAAATGAGCTTCATGATGAAGAAAATATGCGTTATGATGAAGAAAATATGATCATGATGAAGAAAATAAGCACAATGATGAAGAGAATATGCATCGTGATGAAGAAAATGAGAATCATGATGAAGAAAATAAGCATCATGATGAAGAAAATAAGCATCATGATGAAGAAAATATGCATCATGATGAAGAAAATATTAAAATAATGAGCATCATGATGAAGGAAATGAGCATCATGATGAAGGAAATGAGCATCATGATGAAGAAAATGAGTATCATGATGAAAAGAATATGCATCATGATGAAGAAAATTAGAACATGATGAAGAAAATGAGCATCATGATGAAGAAACTATTATGAAAATAAGCATCACGATGAAGGAAATGATCATCATGATGAAGAAAATAAGCATCATGATGAATGAAATTAGCATCACGATGAAGGAAATGAGCATCATGATGAAGAAAATGAGAATCATGTCGAATAAAATGTGCATCATGATGAAGATAATATGCATTGTGATGAAGAAAATATACATCATGATGAAGAAAATGACCATCATAATGAAGAAAATGAGCATCATGATGAAGAAAATATGCATCATGATGAAGAAAATGAGCATCATGATGAAGGAAATATGAATCATGATGAAGAAAACGAGTATCATGATGAAAAAAATATGCATCATGATGAAGGAAATGAGCATCATGATGAAGAAAATAAGCATCATGATGAATGAAATTAGCATCACGATGAAGGAAATGAGCATCATGATGAAGAAAATATCCATCATGATGAAGAAAATATGCATCATTATGAAGAAAATATTAAGGTAATGGGCATAATGATGAAGGAAATGAGCATCATGATGAAGAAAATATGAATCATGATGAAGAAAATAAGCATCATGATGAATGAAATTAGCATCACGATGAAGGAAATGAGCATCATGATGAAGAAAATATCCATCATGATGAAGAAAATATGCATCATTATGAAGAAAATATTAAGATAATGAGCATCATGATGAAGGAAATGAGCTTCATGATGAAGAAAATATGAATCATGATGAAGAAAATGAGCATCATGATGCAGAAAATATGCATCATGATGAAGAAAATGTGCATCATGATGTAGGAAATGAACATCATAATTAAGAAAATGAGCATCATGTTGAAGAAAATGTGCATCATGATGAAGACAATATGCATCGTGATGAAGAAAATATGCATAATGATGAAGAAAATGATCATCATGATGAAGAAAATATACATCATTATGAAGAAAATATGCATCATGATGAAAAAACAACCATTATGATGAAGAAAATGAGCATCATGATTAAGAAGATGAGCAACATGATGAAGAAAATGAGCATCATGATGAATAAAATATGCATCATGAAAATGAAAATGAGCATCATGATAGCGGAAATGAACATCACAATGAAGGAAAAGAGCATCACAATGAAGGAAATGAGCATCATGATGAAAAAAAATATGCATCATAATGAAGATAATATGCATCAAGATGAAGAAAATAAGAATCATGATGAAGAAAATATGCATCATGGTGAAGAAAATGTGCATCATGATGAAGGAAATGAACATCATGATTAAGAAAATGAGCACCATGTTTAAGAAAATGTGCATCATGATGAAGATAATATGCATCGTGATGAAGAAAATATGCATAATGATGAAGAAAATGATCATCATGATGAAGAAAATATACATCATAATGAATAAAATATGCATTATGAAGAAGAAAATGAACATCATGATGAATAAAATATGCATCATGATGAAGAAAATAAGCACAATGATGAAGAGAATATGCATCATGATGAAGAAAATATGCATCATGATGAAGAAAATGAGCATCATGATGAAGATAATATGCATCATGATGAAGAAAATGAGCATCATGATGAAGAAAATGAGCATCATGTTGAATAAAATGTGCATCATGATGAAGATAATATGCATTGTGATGAAGAAAATATGCATCATGATGAAGAAAATGACCTTCATAATGAAGAATATGAGCATCATGATGAAGAAAATATGCATTATGATGAAGAAAATGAGCATCATGATGAAGAAAATATGATCATGTTGAAGAAAATAAGCACAATGATGAAGAGAATATGCATCATGATGAAGAAAATATGATCATGATGAAGAAAATATGAATCATGATGAAGAAAATGAGCGTCATGATGAAGAAAATATGCATCATGATGAAGAAAATGTGCATCATGATGAAGGAAATGAACATCATGATTAAGAAAATGAGCATCATGTTGAAGAAAATGTGTATCATGATGAAGATAATATGCATCGTGATGAAGAAAATATGCATAATGATGAAGAAAATGATCATCATGATGAAGAAAATATACATCATGATGAAGAAAATATGCATTATGATGAAAAAAATGAGCATCATGATGAAGAAAATATTCATCATGATGAAGAAAATAAACACAATGATGAAGAGAATATGCATCATGATGAAGAAAATATGCATCATGATGAATAAAATGAGCATCATGATGAAGATAATATGCATCATGATGAAGAAAATGAGCACCATGATGAAGAAAATATTAAGAAAATGAGCATCATGATGAAGAAAATGAGCATCATGTTGAATAAAATGTTCATCATGATGAAGATAATTTGCATTGTGATGAAGAAAATATGCATCATGATGAAGAAAATGACCATCATAATGAAGAAAATGAGCTTCATGATGAAGAAAATATGCATTATTATGAAGAAAATGAGCATCATGATGAAGAAAATATGATCATGATGAAGAAAATAAGCACAATGATGAAGAGAATATGCATCGTGATGAAGAAAATGAGAATCATGATGAAGAAAATAAGCATCATGATGAAGAAAATATGCATCATGATGAAGAAAATATTAAAATAATGAGCATCATGATGAAGGAAATGAGCATCATGATGAAGGAAATGAGCATCACGATGAAGAAAATGAGCATCATGATGAAAAGAATATGCATCATGATGAAGAAAATTAGAATCATGATGAAGAAAATGAGCATCATGATGAAGAAACTATTATGAAAATAAGCATCACGATGAAGGAAATGATCATCATGATGAAGAAAATAAGCATCATGATGAATGAAATTAGCATCACAATGAAGGAAATGAGCATCATGATGAAGAAAATGAGCATCATGTCGAATAAACTGTGCATCATGATGAAGATAATATGCATTGTGATGAAGAAAATATGCATCATGATGAAGAAAATGACCATCATAATGAGGAAAATGAGAATCATGATGAAGAAAATATGCATCATGATGAAGAAAATGAGCATCATGATGAAGAAAATATGAATCATGATGAAGAAAATGAGTATCATGATGAAAAAAATATGCATCATGATGAAGAAAATTAGAATCATGATAAAGAAAATGAGCATCATGATGAATAAACTATTAAGAAAATGAGCATCACGATGAAGGAAATGAGCATCATGATGAAGAAAATATCCATCATGATGAAGAAAATATGCATCATTATGAAGAAAAAATATTAAGATAATGAGCATCATGATGAAGGAAATGAGCTTCATGATGAAGAAAATATGAATCATGATGAAGAAAATGAGCATCATGATGAAGAAAATATGCATCATGATGAAGAAAATGTACATCATGATGTAGGAAATGAACATCATGATTAAGAAAATGAGAATCATGTTGAAGAAAATGTGCATCATGATGAAGACAATATGCATCGTGATGAAGAAAATATGCATAATGATGAAGAAAATGATCATCATGATGAAGAAAATATACATCATGATGAAGAAAATATGCATTATGATGAAGAAAATGAGCATCATGATGAAGAAAATATTCATCATGATGAAGAAAATAAACACAATGATGAAGAGAATATGCATCATGATGAAGAAAATATGCATCATGATGAAGAAAATGAGCATCATGATGAAGATAATATGGATCATTATGATGAAAATGAGCACCATGATGAAGAAAATATTAAGAAAATGAGCATCATGATGAAGAAAATGAGCATCATGTTGAATAAAATGTGCATCATGATGAAGATAATATGCATTGTGATGAAGAAAATATGCATCATGATGAAGAAAATGACCATCATAATGAAGAAAATGAGCTTCATGATGAAGAAAATATGCGTTATGATGAAGAAAATATGATCATGATGAAGAAAATAAGCACAATGATGAAGAGAATATGCATCGTGATGAAGAAAATGAGAATCATGATGAAGAAAATAAGCATCATGATGAAGAAAATATGCATCATGATGAAGAAAATATTATGATAATGAGCATCATGATGAAGGAAATGAGCATCATGATGAAGGAAACGAGCATCATGATGAAGAAAATTAGAATCATGATTAAGAAAATGAGCATCATGATGAAGAAACTATTATGAAAATAAGCATCACGATGAAGGAAATGAGCATCATGATGAAGAAAATAAGCATCATGATGAATGAAATTAGCATCACGATGAAGGAAATGAGCATCATGATGAAGAAAATGTGCATCATGTTGAATAAAATGTGCATCATGATGAAGATAATATGCATTGTGATGAAGAAAATATGCATCATGATGAAGAAAATGACCATCATAATGAAGAAAATGAGCATCATGATGAAGAAAATATGCATTATGATGAAGAAAATGAGCATCATGATGAAGAAAATATGAATCATGATGAAGAAAATGAGTATCATGATGAAAAAAATATGCATCATGATGAAGAAAATTAGAATCATGATAAAGAAAATAAGCATCATGATGAATAAACTATTTAGAAAATGAGCATCACGATGAAGGAAATGAGCATCATGATGAAGAAAATAAGCATCATGATGAATGAAATTAGCATCACGATGAAGGAAACGAGCATCATGATGAAGAAAACATCCATCACGATTAAGAAAATATGCATCATTATGAAGAAAATATTAAGATAATGACCATCATGATGAAGGAAATGAGCTTCATGATGAAGAAAATATGAATCATGATGAAGAAAATGAGCATCATGATGAAGAAAATATGCATCATGATGAAGAAAATATGCATCATGATGTAGGAAATGAACATCATGATTAAGAAAATGAGCATCATGTTGAAGAAAATGTGCATCATGATGAAGACAATATGCATCGTGATGAAGAAAATATGCATAATGATGAAGAAAATGATCATCATGATGAAGAAAATATACATCATGATGAAGAAAATATGCATTATGATGAAGAAAATGTGCATCATGATGAAGAAAATATTCATCATGATGAAGAAAATAAACACAATGATGAAGAGAATATGCATCATGATGAAGAAAATATGCATCATGATGAAGAAAATGAGCATCATGATGAAGATAATATGCATCATTATGATGAAAATGAGCACCATGATGAAGAAAATATTAAGAAAATGAGCATCATGATGAAGAAAATGAGCATCATGTTGAATAAAATGTGCATCATGATGAAGATAATATGCATTGTGATGAAGAAAATATGCATCATGATGAAGAAAATGACCATCATAATGAAGAAAATGAGCTTCATGATGAAGAAAATATGCGTTATGATGAAGAAAATATGATCATGATGAAGAAAATAAGCACAATGATGAAGAGAATATGCATCGTGATGAAGAAAATGAGAATCATAATGAAAAAAATAAGCATCATGATGAAGAAAATATGCATCATGATGAAGAAAATATTATGATAATGAGCATCATGATGAAGGAAATGAGCATCATGATGAGGAAATGAGCATCATGATGAAGAAAATTAGAATCATGATTAAGAAAATGAGCATCATGATGAAGAAACTATTAAGAAAATAAGCATCACGATGAAGGAAATGAGCATCATGATGAAGAAAATAAGCATCATGATGAATGAAATTAGCATCACGATGGAGGAAATGAGCATCATGATGAAGAAAATGTGCATCATGTTGAATAAAATGTGCATCATGATGAAGATAATATGCATTGTGATGAAGAAAATATGCATTATGATGAAGAAAATATGATCATGTTGAAGAAAATAAGCACAATGATGAAGAGAATATTCATCATGATGAAGAAAATATGATCATGATGAAAAAAATAAGCACAATGATGAAGAGAATATGCATCATGATGAAGAAAATGAGAATCATGATGAAGAAATTAAGCATCGTGATGAAGAAAATATGCATCATGATGAAAAAAATATTAAGATAATGAGCATCATGATGAAGGAAATGAGCATCATGATAAAGAAAATATGAATCATGATGAAGAAAATGAGCGTCATGATGAAGAAAATATGCATCATGATGAAGAAAATGTGCATCATGATGAAGGAAATGAACATCATGATTAAGAAAATGAGCATCATGTTGAAGAAAATGTGCATCATGATGAAGATAATATGCATCGTGATGAAGAAAATATGCATAATGATGAAGAAAATATACATCATGATGAAGAAAATATGCATTATGATGAAAAAAATGAGCATCATGATGAAGAAAATATTCATCATGATGAAGAAAATAAACACAATGATGAAGAGAATATGCATCATGATGAAGAAAATATGCATCATGATGAATAAAATGAGCATCATGATGAAGATAATATGCATCATGATGAAGAAAATGAGCACCATGATGAAGAAAATATTAAGAAAATGAGCATCATGATGAAGAAAATGAGCATCATGTTGAATAAAATGTGCATCATGATGAAGATAATATGCATAGTGATGAAGAAAATATGCATCATGATGAAGAAAATGACCATCATAATGAAGAAAATGAGCTTCATGATGAAGAAAATATGCATTATGATGAAGAAAATGAGCATCATGATGAAGAAAATATGATCATGATGAAGAAAATAAGCACAATGATGAAGAGAATATGCATCGTGATGAAGAAAATGAGAATCATGATGAAGAAAATAAGCATCATGATGAAGAAAATATGCATCATGATGAAGAAAATATTAAGATAATGAGCATCATGATGAAGGAAATGAGCATCATGATGAAGAAAATGAGCATCATGATGAAAAGAATATGCATCATGATGATGAAAATAAGAATCATGATGAAGAAAATGAGCATCATGATGAAGAAACTATTATGAAAATAAGCATCACGATGAAGGAAATGATCATCATGATGAAGAAAATAAGCATCATGATGAATGAAATTAGCATCACGATGAAGGAAATGAGCATCATGATGAAGAAAATGAGCATCATGTCGAATAAAATGTGCATCATGATGAAGATAATATGCATTGTGATGAAGAAAATATGCATCATGATGAAGAAAATGACCATCATAATGAAGAAAATGAGCATCATGATGAAGAAAATATGCATTATGATGAAGAAAATATGATCATGTTGAAGAAAATAAGCACAATGATGAAGAGAATATGCATCATGATGAAGAAAATGAGAATCATGATGAAGAAATTAAGCATCGTGATGAAGAAAATATGCATCATGATGAAAAAAATATTAAGATAATGAGCATCATGATGAAGGAAATGAGCATCATGATAAAGAAAATATGAATCATGATGAAGAAAATGAGCGTCATGATGAAGAAAATATGCGTCATGATGAAGAAAATGTGCATCATGAGGAAGGAAATGAACATCATGATTAAGAAAATGAGCATCATGTTGAAGAAAATGTGCATCATGATGAAGATAATATGCATCGTGATGAAGAAAATATGCATAATGATGAAGAAAATATACATCATGATGAAGAAAATATGCATTATGATGAAAAAAATGAGCATCATGATGAAGAAAATAAACACAATGATGAAGAGAATATGCATCATGATGAAGAAAATATGCATCATGATGAATAAAATGAGCATCATGATGAAGATAATATGCATCATGATGAAGAAAATGAGCACCATGATGAAGAAAATATTAAGAAAATGAGCATCATGATGAAGAAAATGTGCATCATGTTGAATAAAATGTGCATCATGATGAAGATAATATGCATTGTGATGAAGAAAATATGCATCGTGATGAAGAAAATGACCATCATAGTGAAGAAAATGAGCTTCATGATGAAGAAAATATGCATTATGATGAAGAAAATGAGCATCATGATGAAGAAAATATGATCATGATGAAGAAAATAAGCACAATGATGAAAAAAATATGCATCGTGATGAAGAAAATGAGAATCGTGATGAAGAAAATAAGCATCATGATGAAGAAAATATGAATCATGATGAAGAAAATATTAAGATAATGAGCATCATGATGAAGGAAATGAGCATCATGATGAAGGAAATGAGCATCATGATGAAGAAAATGAGCATCATGATGAAAAGAATATGCATCATGATGAAGAAAATAAGAATCATGATGAAGAAAATGAGCATCATGATGAAGAAACTATTATGAAAATAAGCATCACGATGAAGGAAATGATCATCATGATGAAGAAAATAAGCATCATGATGAATGAAATTAGCATCACGATGAAGGAAATGAGCATCATGATGAAGAAAATGAGCATCATGTCGAATAAAATGTGCATCATGATGAGATAATATGCATTGTGATGAAGAAAATATGCATCATGATGAAGAAAATGACCATCATAATGAAGAAAATGAGCATCATGATGAAGAAAATATGCATTATGATGAAGGAAAAGAGCATCATGATGAAGAAAATATGAATCATGATGAAGAAAATGAGTATCATGATGAAAAAAATATGCATCATGATGAAGAAAATTAGAATCATGATAAAGAAAATTAGTATCATGATGAATAAACTATTAAGAAAATGAGCATCACGATGATGGAAATGAGCATCTTGATGAAGAAAATAAGCATCGTGATGAATGAAATTAGCATCACGATGAAGGAAATGAGCATCATGATGAAGAAAATATCCATCATGATGAAGAAAATATGCATCATTATGAAGAAAATATTAAGATAATGAGCATCATGATAAAAGAAATGAGCTTCATGATGAAGAAAATATGAATCATGATGAAGAAAATGAGCATCATGATGAAGAAAATATGCATCATGATGAAGAAAATGTGCATCATGATGTAGGAAATGAAAATCATGATTAAGAAAATGAGCATCATGTTGAAGAAAATGTGCATCATGATGAAGACAATATGCATCGTGATGAAGAAAATATACATAATGATGAAGAAAATGATCATCATGATGAAGAAAATATACATCATGATGAAGAAAATATGCATTATGATGAAGAAAATGAGCATCATGATGAAGAAAATATTCATCATGATGAAGAAAATAAACACAGTGATGAAGAGAATATGCATCATGATGAAGAAAATATGCATCATGATGAAGAAAATGATCATCATGATGAAGATAATATGCATCATTATGAAGAAAATATTAAGAAAATGAGCATCATGATGAAGAAAATGAGCATCATGTTGAATAAAATGTGCATCATGATGAAGATAATATGCATTGTGATGAAGAAAATATGCATCATGATGAAGAAAATGACCATCATAATGAAGAAAATGAGCTTCATGATGAAGAAAATATGCGTTATGATGAAGAAAATGAACATCATGAAGAAAAAAATATGATCATGATGAAGAAAATAAGCACAATGATGAAGAGAATATGCATCATGATGAAGAAAATGAGAAACATGATGAAGAAAATAAGCATCATGATGAAGAAAATATGCATCATGATGAAGAAAATATTAAAATAATGAGCATCATGATGAAGGAAATGAGCATCATGATGAAGAAAATGAGCATCATGATGAAAAGAATATGCATCATGATGAAGAAAATTAGAATCATGATGAAGAAAATGAGCATCATGATGAAGAAACTATTATGAAAATAAGCATCACGATGAAGGAAATGATCATCATGATGAAGAAAATAAGCATCATGATGAATGAAACTAGCATCACGATGAAGGAAATGAGCATCATGATGAAGAAAATGAGAATCATGTCGAATAAAATGTGCATCATGATGAAGATAATATGCATTGTGATGAAGAAAATATGCATCATGATGAAGAAAATGACCATCATAATGAAGAAAATGAGCATCATGATGAAGAAAATATGCATCATGATGAAGAAAATGAGCATCATGATGAAGGATATATGAATCATGATGAAGAAAATGAGTATCATGATGAAAAAAATATGCATCATGATGAAGAAAATTAGAATCATGATAAAGAAAATGAGCATCATGATGAATAAACTATTAAGAAAATGAGCATCACGATGAAGGAAATGAGCATCATGATGAAGAAAATAAGCATCATGATGAATGAAATTAGCATCACGATGAAGGAAATGAGCATCATGATGAAGAAAATATCCATCATGATGAAGAAAATATGCATCATTATGAAGAAAATATTAAGATAATGGGCATCATGATGAAGGAAATGAGCATCATGATGAAGAAAATATGAATCATGATGAAGAAAATGAGCATCATGATGAAGAAAATATGCATCATGATGAAGAAAATGTGCATCATGATGTAGGAAATGAACATCATGATTAAGAAAATGAGCATCATGTTGAAGAAAATGTGCATCATGATGAAGACAATATGCATCCTGATGAAGAAAATATGCATAATGATGAAGAAAATGATCATCATGATGAAGAAAATATACATCATGATGAAGAAAATATGCATTATGATGAAGAAAATGAGCATCATGATGAAGAAAATATTCATCATGATGAAGAAAATAAACACAATGATAAAGAGAATATGCATCATGATGAAGAAAATATGCATCATGATGAAGAAAATGAGCATCATGATGAAGATAATATGCATCATTATGAAGAAAATGAGCACCATGATGAAGAAAATATTAAGAAAATGAGCATCATGATGAAGAAAATGAGCATCATGTTGAATAAAATGTGCATCATGATGAAGATAATATGCATTGTGATGAAGAAAATATGCATCATGATGAAGAAAATGACCATCATAATGAAGAAAATGAGCTTCATGATGAAGAAAATATGCGTTATGATGAAGAAAATATGATCATGATGAAGAAAATAAGCACAATGATGAAGAGAATATGCATCGTGATGAAGAAAATGAGAATCATGATGAAGAAAATAAGCATCATGATGAAGAAAATATGCATCATGATGAAGAAAATATTAAGATAATGAGCATCATGATGAAGGAAATGAGCATCATGATGAAGAAAATATGAATCATGATGAAGAAAATGAGCATCATGATGAAAAGAATATGCATCATGATGAAGAAAATTAGAATCATGATTAAGAAAATGAGCATCATGATGAAGAAACTATTAAGAAAATAAGCATCACGATGAAGGAAATGAGCATCATGATGAAGAAAATAAGTATCATGATGAATGAAATTAGCATCACGATG
>CM043006.1:605120-647297 GCA_023678885.1 Pogostemon cablin
GATGAAGTAAATGAACATCATGATTAAGAAAATGAGCATCATATTGAAGAAAATGTGCATCAGGATGAAGATAATATGCATCGTGATGAAGAAAATGGCATAATGATGAAGAAAATGATCATCATGATGAAGAAAATATACGTCATGATGAAGAAAATATGCATTATGATGAAGAAAATGAGCATCATGATGAAGAAAATATGCATCATGATGAAGAAAATAAGCACAATAATGAAGAGAATATGCATAATGATGAAGAAAATATGCATCATGATGAAGAAAATGAGCATCATGATGAAGATAATATGCATCATGATGAAGAAAATGAGCACCATGATGAAGAAAAATTAAGAAAATGAGCATCTTGATGAAGAAAATGAGCATCATGTTGAATAAAATGTGCATCATGATGAAGATAATATGCATTGTGATGAAGAAAATATGCATCATGATGAAGAAAATGACCATCATAATTAAGAAAATGAGCATCGTGATTAAGAAAATATGCATTATGATGAAGATAATGTGCATCATGATGAAGAAAATATGATCATGATGAAGAAAATAAGCACAATGATGAAGAGAATATGCATCATGATGAAGAAAATGAGAATCATGATGAAGAAAATAAGCATCATGATGAAGAAAATATGCATCATGATGAAGAAAATATTAAGATTATGAGCATCATGATGAAGGAAATGAACATCATGATGAAGAAAATATGAATCATGATGAAGAAAATGAGCATCATGATGAAAAGAATATGCATCATGATGAAGAAAATTAGAATCATGATGAAGAAAATGAGCATCATGATGAAGAAACTATTAAGAAAATGAGCATCACGATGAAGGAAATGAGCATCATGATGAAGAAAATAAGCATCATGATGAATGAAATTAGCATCACGATAGAGGAAATGTGCATCATGATGAAGAAAATGAGCATCATGTTGAATAAAATGTGCATCATGATGAAGATAATATGCATTGTGATGAAGAAAATATGCATCATGATGAAGAAAATGACCATCATAATGAAGAAAATGAGCATCATGATGAAGAAAATATGCATTATGATGAAGAAAATGAGCATCATGATGAAGAAAATATGATCATGATGAAAAAAATAAGCACAATGATGAAGAGAATATGCATCATGTTGAAGAAAATGAGAATCATGATGAAGAAAATAAGCATCATGATGAAAAATTATGCATCATGATGAAGAAAATATTAAGATAATGAGCATCATGATGAAGGAAATGAGCATCATGATGAAGAAAATATGAATCATGATGAAGAAAATTAGCATCACGATGAAAAGAATATGCATCATGATGAAGAAAATTAGAATCATGATGAAGAAAATGAGCATCATGATGAAGAAACTATTAACAAAATGAGCATCACGATGAAGAAAATGAGCATCATGATGAAGAAAATAAGCATCATGATGAATGAAATTAGCATCACGATGAAGGAAATGAGCATCATGATGATATATCCATCATGATGATATATCCATCATGATAAAAAAACATCCATCATGAAGAAGAAAATGAGCATCGTGATGAAGAAAATGGGCTCATAATGAAGGAATGAGCATCACGATAGAGGAAATGAACATCATAATGAAGGAAATGAGCATCACGATTAAGTAAATGAGGCTCATGATAAAAAAAAATATGCGTCATGTTGAAGAAATTATGCGTCACGATGAAGAAAATGAGCATCATGATGAAGAAAATGACCATCATGATGAAGAAAATATGAATCATGATGAAGAAAATATGCATTATGATGAAGAAAATGAGCATCATGATGAAGAAAATATGTATCATGATGAAGAAAATAAGCACAATGATGAAGAGAATATGCATCATGATGAAGGAAATGAGAATCATGATGAAGAAAATAAGCATCATGATGAAGAAAATATGCATCATGATGAAGAAAATATTAAGATAATGAGCATCATGATGAAGGAAATGAGCATCATGATGAAGAAAATATGAATCATGATGAAGAAAATGAGCATCACGATGAAGGAAATGAGCATCATGATGAAGAAAATATGCATCATGAGGAAGGAAATGAGCATCATGATGAAGAAAATGAGCATCATGATGAAGAAAATATTCATCGTGATGAAGAAAATTTGCATCATGATGTAGAAAATTTGCATCATGATGAAGAAAATAAGCATCAAAATGAAAAAAATATGCATCTTGATGAAGAAAATGAGCATTATGATGAAGAAAATATGCATCATAATGAAGGAAATGAGCCTCATAATGAAGAAAATGAGGATCATGGTGAATAAAATGTGCATCATGATGAAGATAATAAGAATCATGATGAAGAAAATGAGCAAAATAACATATAAAATGTACATCAAGATGAAGAAAATAAGCACAATAATGAAGAGAATATGCATCATGATGTAGAAAATGAAAATCATGATGAAGAAAATATGCATCATGATGAAGAAAATATTAAGATAATGATCATCATTATGAAGGAAATGAGCATCATGATGAAGAAAATATGAACCACGATAAAGAAGATAAGCATCATGATGAAGAAAATGAGCATCATGTTGAAGGAAATGAGCATCATGATGAAGGAAACGAGCATCATGATGTAGAAAACATGCTTCATAATGAAGAAAATATGCATCATGATGAAGAAAATGAGCATCATGACGAAGGAAATGAGCATCATGATGAAGAAAATGAGCATCATGATGAAGAAAATATATATCATGATGAAGAAAATGAGCATCATGATGAAGAAAATATGCATCATGATGAAGAAATTGAGCATCATGATGAAGAGAATATGCATCATGATGAAGAAAATTAAAATCATGATGAAGAAAATGAGCACCATGATGAAGAAAATATTAAGTAAATGGCATCATGATGAATGAAATTAGCATCTCGATGAAGGAAATGAGCATCATGATGAAGAAAATGAGCATCATGATGAATGAAATTAGCATCACGATGAAGGAAATGAGCATCATGACGAAGAAAATATCCATCACGATGAAGAAAATATGCATCATTATGAATAAAATATGCATCATGATGAAAAAACATCCATCATGATGAAGAAAATGAGCATCATGATGAAGGAAATGAGCATCATGATGAAGAAGATAAGCATCATGACAAAGAAAATGAGCATCATGTTGAAGGAAATGAGCATCATGATGAAGGAAATGAGCATCATGATGAAGAAAACATGCATCATGATGAAGAAAATATGCATCATTTTGAAGAAAATGAGCATGATGACGAAGGAAATGAGCATCATGATGAAGAAAATGAGCATCATGATGAATAAAATATACAACATGAGGAAGAATATGAGCATCATGATGAAAAAAATATGCATCATGATGAAGAAATTGAGCATCATGATGAAGGGAATATGCATCGTAATGAAGAAAATTAGAATCATGATGAAGAAAATGAGCACCATGATGAAGAAAATATTAAGTAAATGAGCATCATGATGAATGAAATTAGCATGTAGATGAAGGAAATGAGCCTCATGATGAAGAAAATGAGCATCATGATGAATGAAATAGGCATCACGATGAAGGAAATGAGCATCATGATGAAGAAAATATCCATCATGATGAAGAAAATATGCATCATTATGAAGAAAATATGCATCATGATGAAAAAACATCCATCATGATGAAGAAAATGAGCATCATGATGAAGGAAATGAACATCATGAAGAAGGAAATGAACATCATGATGAAGGAAATGAACATCATAATGAAAGAAATAAGCATCACGATAAATGAAATGAGCATCATGATGAAAAAATACGCATCATGATGAAGAAAATATGTGACAAGATGAAGAAAATGAGCATCATGATGAAGAAAATATCCATCATAATGAAGAATGTTAAAGAAAATATGATTCATGATGAAGAAAATGAGCATCATGATGAAGAAAATGAGCATCATTGTGAAGAAAATATGCATCATGATGATGAAAATGAGCATCATGATGAATAGAATATGCATCATGATGAAAAACATTAGAATCATGATGAAGAAAACGAGCACCATGATGAAGAAAATATTAAGAAAATGAGCATCATGATGAAGGAAATGAGCATCATGATGAAGAAAATGAGCATCATGATGAATGAAATTAGCATCACGATGAAGGAAATGAAAATCATGATGAAGAAAATATCCATCTTTATAAAGAAAATATGCATTATTATGAAGAAAATATGCATCATGATGAAGAAAATGAGCATCATGATGAAGTAAATGAGCATCATGATGAAGGAAATGAACATCATGATATTGGAAATATGCATCTTGATGAAGAAAATAAGCATTATGAGGAAGAAAATGTGCAGCAAGATGAAGAAAATGAGCATCATGATGAAGATAATGAGCATCATGATGAAGAAAATATGCGTCATGAAAATTAAAATGAGCATCATGATAGAGGAAATGAACATCATAATGAAGGTAATGAGCATCACGATGAAGGAAATGAGCATCATGATGAAAACAATATGCTTCATGATGAAGAAAATATGTGTCAAGATGAAGAAAATGTGCATCAGGATGAAGAAAATATGCATCAGGATGAAGGAAATGAGCATCATGATGAAGAAAATATGAATCATGATGAAGGAAATGAGCATCATGATGATGAAAATATTCATCATGATGAAGAAAATGAGCATCATGATGAAGGAAATGAGCATCGTGATGAAGAAAATATTCATCATGATGAAGAAAATGAGCATCATGATGAAGGAAATGAGCATCATGATGAAGAAAATGAGCATCATGATGAAGAAAATATGCATCGTGATGAATAAAATTTGCATAGTGATGAAGGAAATGAACATCTTTATGAAGAAAATATGCATCATGATGAAGAAAATAAGCACAATGATGAAGAGAATATGCATCATGATAAACAAAATATGCATCATGATTAAGAAAATGAGCATCATGATGAAGATAATATGCATCATGATGAAGAAAATGAGCATCATGATGAAGAAAATATTAAGAAAATGAGCATCACGATGAAGAAAATGAGCATCATGTTGAATAAAATGTGCATCGCGATGAAGATAATATGCATTGTGATGATGAAAATATGCATCATGATGAAGAAAATGACCATCATAATGAAGAAAATGAGCATCATGATGAAGAAAATATGCATTATGATGAAGAAAATGAGCATCATGATGAAGAAAATATGATCATGATGAAGAAAATAAGCACAATGATGAAGAGAATATGCATCATGATAAAGAAAATGAGAATCATGATGAAGAAAATAAGCATCATGATGAAGAAAATATGCATCATGATGAAGAAAATATTAAGATAATGAGCATCATGATGAATGAAATTAGCATCATGATGAAGAAAATATGAATCATGATGAAGAAAATGAGCATCATGATGAAGAAAATATGCATCATGATGAAGAAAATGTGGATCATGATGAAGGAAATGAACATCATGATTAATAAAATGGGCATCATGTTGAAGAAAATGTGCATCAGGATGAAGATAATATGCATCGTGATGAAGAAAATATGCATAATGATAAAGAAAATGATCATCATGATGAAGAAAATATATATCATGATGAAGAAAATATGCATTATGATGAAGAAAATGAGCATCATGATGAAGAAAATATGCATCATGATGAAGAAAATAAGCACAATGATGAAGAGAATATGCATCATGATGAAGAAAATATGCATCATGATGAAGAAATGAGCATCATGATGAAGATAATATGCATCATAACGAAGAAAATGAGCACCATGATGAAGAAAATATTAAGAAAATGAGCATCATGATGAAGAAAATGAGCATCATGTTGAATAAAATGTGCATCGTGATGAAGATAATATGCATTGTGATGAAGAAAATATGCATCATAATGATGAAAATGACCCTCATAATGAAGAAAATGAGCATCGTGATGAAGAAAATATGCATTATGATGAAGAAAATGAGCATCATGATGAAGAAAATATGATCATGATGAAGAAAATAAGCACAATGATGAAGAGAATATGCATCATGATGAAGAAAATGAGAATCATGATGAAGAAAATAAGCATCATGATGAAGAAAATATGCATCATGATGAAGAAAATATTAAGATAATGAGCATCATGATGAAGGAAATGAGCATCATGATGAAGAAAATATGAATCATGATGAAGAAAATGAGCATCATGATGAAAAGAATATGATTCATGATGAAGAAAATGAGAATCATGATGAAGAAACTATTAAGAAAATGAGCATCACAATGAAGGAAATGAGCATCATGAAGAAGAAAATAAGCATCATAATGAATGAAATTAGCATCACGATGTAGGAAATGAGCATCATGATGATATATCCATCATGACAAAGAAAATAGGCATCATTATGAATAAAATATGCATCATGATAAAAAAAACATCCATCATGATGAAGAAAATGAGCATAGTGATGAAGAAAATGGGCATCATAATGAAGGAATGAGCATCATGATGAATTAAATGAACATCATGATATTGGAAATATACATCATGATGAAGAAAATGATCATCATGAGGAAGAAAATGTGCAGCATGTTGAAGAAAATGAGCATCATGATGAAGAAAATATGCATCATGAAAATTAAAATGTGCATCATGATAAAGGAAATGAACATCATAATGAAGGAAATTAGCATCACGATTAAGGAAATGAGCCTCATGATGAAAAAAAATATGCATCATGATGAAGAAAATATGCGTCACGATGAAGAAAATGAGCATCATGATGAATAAAATATGCATCATGATGAAGAAAATGTCCATAATGATGAAGAAAATATGCATCATGATGAAAAAAATGAGTATCATGATGAAGAAAATAAGCATCATGTTGAATAAAATGTGCATCATGATGAAGATTATATGCATCGTGATGAAGAAAATATGCATCATGATGAAGAAAATGACCATCATGATGAAGAAAATATACATCATGATGAAGAAAATATGCATTATGATGAAGAAAATGAGCATCATGATGAAGAAAATATGTATCATGATGAAGAAAATAAGTAAAATGATGAAGAGAATATGCATCATGATGAAGAAAATGAGAATCATGACGAAGAAAATAAGCATCATGATGAAGAAAATATGCATCATGATGAAGAAAATATTAAGATAATGAGCATCATGATTAAGGAAATGAGCATCATGATGAAGAAAATATGAATCATGATGAAGAAAATGAGCATCACGATGAAGGAAATGAGCATCATGATGAAGAAAATTTGCATCATGAGGAAGGAAATGAGCATCATGATGAAGAAAATGAGCATCATGATGAAGAAAATATTCATCGTGATGAAGAAAATTTGCATCATGATGTAGAAAATTAGCACCATGATGAAGAAAATGAGCATCATAATGAAAAAAATATGCATTTTGATGAAGAAAATGAGCATTATGATGAAGAAAATATGCATAATAATGAAGGAAATGAGCATCATAATGAAGAAAATGAGGATCTTGGTGAATAAAATGTGCATCATGATGAAGATAATAAGAATCATGATGAAGAAAATGAACAAAATAACATATAAATGTACATCATGATGAAGAAAATAAGCACAATAATGAAGAGAATATGCATCATGATGAAGAAAATGAAAATCATGATGAAGAAAATATGCATCATGATAAAGAAAATATTAAGATAATGAGCATCATAATGAAGGAAATGAGCATCATGATGAAGAAAATATGAACCATGATAAGGAGGATAAGCATCATGATGAAGAAAATGAGCATCATGTTGAAGGAAATGAGCATCATGATGATGGAAATGAGCATCATGATGAAGAAAACATGCATCATAATGAAGAAAATATGCATCATGATGTAGAAAATGAGCATCATGATGAAGGAAATGAGCATCATGATGAAGAAAATGAGCATCATGATGAAGAAAATATACATCATGATGAAGAAAATGAGCATCATGATGAAGAAATTGAGCATCATGATGAAGAGAATATGCATCATGATGAAGAAAATTAAAATCATGATGAAGAAAATGAGCACTATGATGAAGAAAATATTAAGTAAATGAGCATCATGATGAATGAAATTAGCATCTCGTTGAAGAAATGAGCATCATGATGAAGAAAATGAGCATCATGATTAATGAAATTAGCATCACGATGAAGGAAATGAGCATCATGATGAAGAAAATATCCATCATGATGAAGAAAATATGCATCATTATGAATAAAATATGTATCATGATGAAAAAACATCCATAATGATGAAGAAAATGAGCATCATGATGAAGGAATGAGCATCATGATGAAGGAAATGAACATCATGTTATATGATATATACATCATGATGAAGAAAATGATCATCATGAGGAAGAAAATGTCAGCATGTTGAAGAAAATGAGAATTACGATAAATTAAAATGAAGGAATAAGCATCATGAAAATTAAAATGAATATCATGATCGAGGAAATGAACATCATAATGAAGGAAATGAGCATCACGATTAAGGAAATGAGCCTCATGATGAAAAAAAATATGCGTCATGATGAAGAAAATATCCGTCAAGATGAAGAAAATGAGCATCATGATGAAGAAAATATGCATCATGATGAAGAAAATGTGCATAATGATGAAGAAAATATCCCTCATGATGAAAAAAATAAGCATCATGATGAAGAAAATGAGCATCATGTTGAATAAAATGTGCATCATGATGAAAATAATATGCATCGTGATGAAGAAAATATGCATCATGATGATGAAAATGACCATCATGATGAAGAAAATATACATCATGATGAAGAAAATATGCATTATGATGAAGAAAATGAGCATCATGATGAAGAAAATATGTTTCATGATGAAGAAAATAAGAACAATGATGAAGAGAATATGCATCATGATGAAGAAAATGAGAATCATGATGAAGAAAATAAGCATCATGATGAAAAAAATATGCATCATGATTAAAAAATATTAAGATAATGAGCATCATGATGAAGGAAATGAGCATCATGATGAAGAAAATATGAATCATGATGAAGAAAATGAGCATCATGATGAAGAAAATGAGCATCATAATGAAGGAAATGAGCATCATGATGAAGAAAATATGCATCATGATGAAGGAAATGAGCATCATGATGAAGAAAATGAGCATCATGATGAAGAAAATATTCATCGTGATGAAGAAAATTTGCATCATGATGTAGAAAATTAGCGTCATGATGAAGAAAATGAGCATAATAATGAAGAAAATATGCATTTTGATGAAGAAAATGAGCATTATGATGAAGAAAATATGCATCATAATGAAGGAAATGAGCATCATAATGAAGAAAATGAGGATCATGGTGAATAAAATGTGCATCATGATGAAGATAATATGAATCATGATGAAGAAAATGAGCAAAATAACGTAGAAAATATACATCATGATGAAGAAAATAAGCACAATAAAGAAGAGAATATGCATCATGATGTAGAAAATGAAAATCATGATGAAGAAAATATGCATCATGATGAAGAAAATATTAAGATAATGAGCATCATGATGAAGGAAATGAGCATCATGATGAAGAAAATAGAATCATGATGAAGAAGATAAGCATCATGACAAAGAAAATGAGCATCATGTTGAAGGAAATGAGCATCATGATGATGGAAATGAGCATCATGATGAAGAAAACATGCATCATGATGAAGAAAATATGCATCATTTTGAAGAAAATGAGCATGATGACTAAGGAAATGAGCATCATGATGAAGAAAATGAGCATCATGATGAAGAAAATATACAACATGATGAAGAAAATGAGCATCATGATGAAAAAAATATGCATCATGATGAAGAAATTGAGCATCATAATGAAGAAAATTAGAATCACGATGAAGAAAATGAGCACCATGATGAAGAAAATATTAAGTAAATGAGCATCATGATGAATGAAATTAGCATGTCGATGAAGGAAAATAAGCATCATGATGAATAAAATGAGTATCATGATGAATGAAATTGGCATCACGATGAAGGAAACGAGCATCATGATGTAGAAAATATCCATCATGATGAAGAAAATATGCATCATTATGAATAAAATATGCATCATGATGAAAAAACATCCATCGTGATGAAGAAAATGAGCATCATGATGAAGGAAATGAACATCATGATGAAGGAAATGAACATCATGATGAAGGAAATGAACATCATAATGAAGGAAATGAGCATCACGATAAAGGAAATGAGCATCATGATGAAAAAAATATGCATCATGATGAAGAAAATATGCGTCAAGATGAAGAAAATGAGCATCATGATGAAGAAAATATGCATCATAATGAAGAAAATGTGCATAATGTTAAAGAAAATATGATTCATGTTGAAGAAAATGAGCATCATGATGAAGAATATATGCATCATGATGATGAAAATGAGCATCATGATGAAGAGAATATGCATCATGATGAAAAAAATTGGAGTCATGATGAAGAAAACGAGCACCATGATGAAGAAAATATTAAGAAAATGAGCATCATGATGAAGGAAATGAGCATCTTGATGAAGAAAATGAGCATCATGATGAATGAAATTAACATCACGATGAAGGAAATGAAAATCACGATGAAGAAAATATCCATCTTTATGAAGAAAATATGCATCACTATGAAGAAAATATGCATCCTGATGAAAAAACATCCATCATGATGAAGAAAATGAGCATCATGACGAAGTAAATGAGGATCATGATGAAGGAAATGAACATCATGATATTGGAAATATGCATCTTGATGAAGAAAATAAGCATTATGAGGAAGAAAATGTGCATCATGATAAAGAAAATGAGCATCATGATGAAGATAATGAGCTTCATGATGAAGAAAATATGCACCATGAAAATTAAAATGAGCATCATGATAGAGGAAATGAACATCATAATGAAGGAAATGAGCATCACGATGAAGGAAATGAGCATCATGATGAAAAAAATATGCTTCATGATGAAGAAAATATGCGTCAAGATGAAGAAAATGAGCATCATAATTAAGAAAATATGCATCATGATGAAGAAAATGTGTGCATCATGATGAAGAAAATATGCATCAGTATAATATGAACCAGATCCTTCGCACGTGCTCAAAGATCCCCCAGTTGTATTAAAGGAAAATCTATCGTACGAAGTACAACCTGTTCAAATTGTAGATCGCCGAGAGAAAATGCTTCGTAACAAATCCATTCCTATGGTGAGAATTCTATGGAGAAGTGATCAAATTGAAGAAGAAACATGAGAACCAGAGTCAGTCATGCGTCAACACCATCCAAATCTCTTTTCATCTCTAGGTACGTTTATGTTTCGAGGACGAAACTTTTTAGAGGAGGGGATACTTTATAATATCTTAGTTCAACTAGATTTTTTTTTAGAAAGCCCAAAACCTATTTATTTATTTATGTTATGGCCCAAAAGGCCATCCCTATCTTAGCCCAACTAGAATTTTTTTAGAAAGCCCAAACTTATTTATTTATTTATTTTGTGGCCCAAAGTTTCAGCCCACTTAAATGGCCTGATATATAATTAGTAAAGCTAAAGTTAAAAAAAAAAGATAGAGAAGAACGGGAGAAGAAAAGCTAAAGAGGGGAAAGAAGAGAGTGAAGAGGAGAAACCCTTGTTGATCAAATTCTCCCTTACAACCCTCATCCTAGGTGGTTTCTAAGTTGTTTTGAGGTAAGTGGTGTGTGAATTAAGCTTCCTTCTTCCATGATTTTGTAATTTTGTGGGGTTTTTCTTTTTGGTATGTGGGTAATTTGCAGACTGTTCGAACTGATTTTGACATAGCTATTACCCTCGAAAGTTTGCAAACTTAATATCTGTACGTAGCTGAACTCGTTAGCTTTCCGTAGCCACTTGAAACGCCTCAATCCGATTATTCTACAATTAGTTATGATTTTTCTCGTAAACTGCCGCTAGCTGGAAAATTTCAGAATTTTTATGTCGAATTCAAACTTAATTTTTTTATTGTTTCGTTTAGTTAATGTATTGAAACGGTTATATGGGATTGGGAACTGATGTTAAAGAGTTAAATGCCATTTTTATTTAATATCGACTCGTTCGAACTCGATTAGGATTTGTTTTTAGCAATGAAAGGGATGTTAACGCTAATAGTTAGTTATATTTAATTTGTCTTTAATTGCTCATCTCCTTTCTAGGTAAAGAACCATCGACGAAGGGCAAGGGACCGACTTCAGATTTCGGAGAGAGTTAATCACTTCCTTGTGAGTTGATAATTCGGGAACGCCTTCTCTTGTAGGAAGTGTGGACCCTCGATAAATGTGCATTTATTTTAGTTTTAGTTAATTGATAAGAAAATTATTTGGTATTGTGTTATGTGGTAAAGAGCCTGATTGGCTCGATTGCTCTGGTTAGAGTCATGTTAGCCATTTTATGAGTATTATTGATTTCTGGTTATTCTTGTGTGTCAATTAAGACTCTAACTTGAGTTGTTATTCATCTTATGATGCACATGCATATGTATGCCTGGTACCAAGGTTAAGTAGCCCGAATTGGTCACGGTTCGGGTGAGTTGGAGCGACATTGGTTAAGTAGCCCGAATTGTCGCGGTTCGGGTGAGTTAGAGTGACAACCAAGTTGCCCGGGATTGGCAAACCCGGGTGAGTTAGATCTAACGGGGCACCTGTCCATTTGCCAAATACTGATACTCTGGAGGGTGATCTTTAGATGGATTAGTCTATTATAGACTCAGTCAACGTCACCGGTGTGGGACATGCATGTCATATATGTTTATATGTTTGATCATTTCAAGTATTCACGTCGATATTGAATTGTGAACTTTAGCACTTGACATATTGAGAAAGAATATTAATGTGCATTTTATCTAGAGTAACGGTGACGGGCTTGGACTGTCTCTCGACGGAGAGCTCAGTTCGAGGAGGATATTGACTACCTACGCGTCTTTTATGTGATAACATGTTGTTTGAACTAATTGTGTTATTCATAAATGTGCACTAAGGTTTTTATTTTCATTAATATGTATACTGAGTGAGAATAATTATTGTGGGACGAATTGTGGGATTTTATGTTATGAACCGCGAGTGGGAGTACATGCTTCGTATAAGGGTCGGGGTGACCAGCTTATCACCTCACTGGGCTAGTGGTTTTGCTCACCCCCCATCATTCTTTCCTTTTCAGGCTGTTGATATCGTTTTGGTTGGAGGT
Source organism: Pogostemon cablin (assembly GCA_023678885.1). Lineage (NCBI taxonomy): Eukaryota > Viridiplantae > Streptophyta > Magnoliopsida > Lamiales > Lamiaceae > Pogostemon > Pogostemon cablin. Next base: position 618,459 of record CM043006.1, read on the forward strand.
TTGCCTATCGTTTGCACATCATCCAATCCGTGTTTTGGGTACTTTCTCTTTTATGTAAATTGAAGGATTCATTGGCGAGATTGTATAGTTTATATTTAGTGACCCCCTTGATGTTCTTTTTGTATCTTCGCGATGTTATATCGTTCATGTATATTTTCTTTAAACTAAGTTACACCGTTGAATTTTGTACCTTTGTAAATCCTTGTTGATACTTTATGAGATGATGTCCTCGGGTTGTACCCGTTGTTATCAGTTGTTCAGTTCTACAGGTACTTGATAGCAAGCCTTACGTTTTCTATAAACTTTGTGGAGTGGAGTGCACCCATTCTGTGAAATTTATGGTTAACGTGGCGGTTGTCGCGCTCTGTCTGGGGTCGGGGCGTGACAACTTTCTTGGTATCAGAGCCTGGTTTTATGATTCTCATTCTTTTTGTGTCAAGCCAATGAGTCCAACTTTGTTTCTATGTCATCCTAAGGTATCGTATTGCCTTGACGTTGACCTTGTATTTTCTTTCATTTCTTCCTTTCAGTCATTATGGCACCTCCAGTTCGTCGTCGAGGTCGAGGTCGAGGTCGAGGACACGCTCCTCGTGATCCTCCGAGTCCTCTACTCTCTTCTGTTCCTCGTGGACCTCGAGGACATGTTTCTTCTGATCATGTCGTTCCTCCGACGGTTATGGACCCTATCAATTCTGATCATAGGGTGCCAGTTTCCCAGGTAGAGCAACCACGGGCCCAGTTGCGGGTTGAGCACATGATGACACCCGAGCAGTACCAATTGTATTATGATCACATTCCAATACATGGTGTTCCACCACCTACAACGGCTCATACAACTACGACTATCACTGAAGAGGTTCTTCGTGCTAATGAATCGATTCGACCTATATCTAATGTACCAGTTTTTACTCCAGAAATGGCTTTAGGAGGTTCTGCTTCTCGAGGTGCACTTTTTATACCTGATTTGGTGAAAGCAGTTGAAAACATGGGGACTTCGAAATTTGACGGTGCAAGAGATGCTTCTAAAGCGGGGGCATGGTTAAAGGAGATTACAGAGACCTGTGACACCTTGATGATTGAAGAATGTTATCGTGTGGTCATTGTGACCAAGTTGTTAGGCCCAGATGCACGACGATGGTGGCAGAATCTAAAAGAGACATCTTCGGTTACTATTACGTGGGCTATCTTTGTGGAACGATTCAAAGATCGATACTTCTCTCAGTACATCAAGAATTAGAAGAGAAAGGAGTTCTTCAACCTCTTTCAAGGCATTATGTCGGTCGTTGAGTACGAAAGCAAATTTCTGGAATTGCGAGAATTCGCTCCTGAGTCATATACGACGAGAGACTTATGCAAGAGATTTGAAGATGGTCTTAATTTAAATATTCGAGATCGCATCAAGTCCGGAGACAAGTACGAGAGTCTTGACGATCTCGTAGAAGAAGCCCTGAGGGTAGAAGGTTTAGTTCAGTCTAGACATAAGCTTGCAGAACGATCTCAAAAGAAAAGGCAAGGGAGCGCATTTCTAGGAAATGCATCGAATGTGTGTAGGGGTGTGGGATCTTCGCGTGGCGCACCAAGTTCGGCATCTATTAGTTTTCCTCAACCTCGGGAGCAGTTTAGTAGAGGCGGGAGCAATGTCTCGGGATCGGTTGGTGAAAATCGCAAGTGCCAGAATTGCCTAAAATATCATGACGGCCCCTGTAAGGCTCCTCAAGTATGTTTTCAGTGTCGACAGCCGGGGCATATGCGAAGTTCTTGTCCTCAGCTTATGGGAACGAGCAGTCAGGGTTTTGGTCAGCTTCGTGGTAAACTAACATATTCTACACCCAGAGATACTCGATCTGCAGTTACCAGAGTTCCCGATGCCTCAAGCGGCCCTAGTACTCAATCACCTATGCAAGGAAGGAAGCAAACTAGAGTATTTCATATTTCCCAAGAAGAGGCTCGCTCAGATCCGAAGGTTGTGACAGGTAATTTATAATTTGAGTATTTTCACATGCTAAATCTAACCCCGCCTTGTTATGCCACTTGATTACGAATAAAACATTCGTAAGAAATTCTATCTTTTCAAAATTTTAAATCACAATCTCACCTAATATTGCTTCTTTAGGCCATGTGTTTGTGGGAGACCATCAGGTCTACGCTTTATTTGACCCAGGTTCTGATAGGTCTTATATCTGAGATGATCTTACTGCGATCTTAGATTATCCTATCTCTCATTTGTCACCTGGAATCATCGTTCATACCCCTCTTGGAGAGCGTCTAATTCGTGATTCGGTATTCCTTGGTTGTCCATTGAAGATCAAAGATGTCATTTTAGAGGCTGAATTGATACCATTGCCTTTGATTGATCTTGATGTTATTCTTGGCATGGATTGGCTTTCTTCTCATCATGCAATTCTCGATTGCCACGAGAAGCTTGTTATTTTTCGTAGACCAGGATTCTCATAACTTGTTTTTGAGGGTAAACTTCAAACGAGATCCCTCTCTTTTATTTCAATGTTGACTGCGCATAAATTAATGCGTAAGGGTTGTGAGGCATTCTTGGCATTTGTCATCGATACTTCTCTTTCTGAAACTAAACTAGATGACATCCCAATCGTGAATGAATTTCCTGATGTCTTTCCCGAAGACTTACCAGGACAACATCCGAATCGAGAGATTGATTTTTTCATTGGCGTACTTCCTGGAATCACACCTATATCGATTACTCCATATCGAATGTCGCCTGCTGAGCTTAAGGAACTCCAGACACAACTTGGGGAATTATTGGAGAAGGGTTTCATACGACCTAGCACATCTCCATGGGGTGCTCCAGTTCTTTTTGTCAAGAAGAAAGATGGATCACTTCGTCTATGTGTCGACTACCGTCAATTGAACAAGGTGACAATCAAGAACAAATATCCTCTTCCAAGAATCGATGATCTGTTTGATCAATTGCAAGGAGCAACTGTGTTCTCAAAAATTGATTTGCGATCCGGTTATCACCAACTCAAGATTAGGGAATCTGATATCCCTAAGTCTGTTTTTCGAACCAGATACGGTCATTTTGAATTATGTGTTATGCCTTTTGGACTCACAAATGCTCCTGCAGCTTTTATGGATCTTATGAATCGGGTCTTTCGGCCGTACTTAGATAAGTTTGTCATCATCTTCATTGATGACATTCTTATTTATTCTAAATCGGACGACGAGCATTCTCATCATCTAAGAATTGCTCTGAACATTCTCAGAGAAAATCAGCTTTATGCTAAATTCTCGAAGTGTGAATTTTGGCTTCGCGAGGTAAGCTTTTTGGGTCATCACGTTTCTAAAAAAGGAATCTACGTCGATCCAGTGAAGATTCAAGCTATACTAGATTGGGAGCGTCCAATGAACGTGACAGAGATTCGTAGTTTTCTGGGATTAGATAGATATTATCGACGGTTTGTCAAAGACTTTTCGTTATTGGCTTCATCTTTGACTAAATTGACTTGGAAAGAGGTAAAATTTGAATGGAGTGAAGAATGCGAGGAAGCATTTCAAGAATTGAAAAGACGACTCGTTTCAGCTCCTATTCTTGCTTTGCCAGACCCAGCGATTGGAGAATTTACCATTTATAGCGACGCCTCGAGACAAGGATTAGGATGCGTTCTCATGCAAGAAGGAAAGGTTTTGCCTACGCTTCAAGGCAATTGAAGAAGAACGAAGAAAATTATCCTACACATGATTTAGAGTTGGTTGCAATCGTCTTTGCATTGAAGATATGGAGACACTATCTGTATGGTGCAACTTGTCGGGTTTTCACTGATCACAAGAGCTTAAAGTATATCACCACGCAAAAGGAGCTCAACCTCAGGCAAAGGCGATGGATGGAGTTGATTAGTGACTATGACTTAGTCATCGATTATCATCCTGGCAAGGCGAACGTTGTTGCAGATGCTCTGAGTAGAAAGTCTTCTACCTCACTTGCTTCAATTCAATCTTTTTATCTTCCTATGTTGGAGCAATTTAAATCTTTACACATTTCGCTCGATTGTGAAAAGTCTAATGATTCTGCCTTAATCGCCAAATTCGAGGTTAGACCTACCTTGTTCGAGAAAATTCGAGAAAGACAATCACACGATGTTTATTTACAACAGAAGATGGCGAAGCCAAATCAAGGAAAAGAAACAGAATATCAAATTCGGGATGATGGACTTCTTACTTTTAAAAATCGTGTTTGTGTTCCATCAGAACTTGATGTTCGTAGAGCTATTCTTGAGGAAGCCCATTCTTCAGCCTATGCTATGCATCCTGGTAGTACCAAAATGTATAGAACACTTCGGGAGCATTATTGGTGGCCAGGTATGAAACGGGACACTACTGAATTTGTATCAAAGTGCTTATCTTGCCAACAGATTAAAGCGGAACACCAAAAACCAGCCGGCATGCTTCAACCACTACCTATTCCTGAGTGGAAATGGGAAAACGTCACAATGGATTTTGTTTCTGGTTTACCTCGAACCCAAAAGGGTCATGACTCAATTTAGGTCATTGTCGATCGTCTGACGAAATCGGCACATTTCCTTCCAGTGCATACCAACGAATCTTTATAGAAACTTGCCAAGTTATATGTCGATGAGATCGTGAGATTGCACGGAGTACCAGTGTCAATCATATCTGACCGTGATCCAAGATTCACTTTCCGTTTTTGGCCTAGTCTGCAGAAAGCGCTAGGTACAAAATTACTATTCAGTACCTCGTTTCATCCATAGACTGATGGATAGTCAGAGAGAACTATACAGACACTAAAAGACATGTTACGTGCAGTGGTGTTGAATTTGGGAGGTAGCTGGAATAAGTACGTGACTTTGGTGGAGTTCGCTTATAACAACAGTTATCATTCAAGCATTGGAATGCCCCCGTACGAAGCTCTGTATGGCCGAAAGTGTCGAACACCACTCTTTTGGGATGAGGTTGGCGAGAGACAAATCGAACAAGTAGAGCTTATCGAAGATGCGAAGGCAAAAATACAACTTATTCGAGACAGACTTAAGGCAGCGCAAGATCGACAGAAAAGTTACGCAGATAATAGGAGGCGCGATTTGGAGTTTAATGAAGGAGACAAAGTTTTTCTGAAAGTTTCTCCATGGAAGGGCGTGTTGCGATTCCGCCGTCGAGAAAAGTTGAGTCCAAGGTATATTGGCCCGTTTACGATCGTGCAAAGGATTGGTCGTGTCGCGTATCGACTTGTGCTACCATCGGAATTGTCGAAGATTCACCATGTCTTCCATGTCTCTATGCTTAGAAAATATGAACCAGATCCTTCGCACGTGCTCAAAGATCCCCCAGTTGTATTAAAGGAAAATCTATCGTACGAAGTACAACCTGTTCAAATTGTAGATCGCCGAGAGAAAATGCTTCGTAACAAATCCATTCCTATGGTGAGAATTCTATGGAGAAGTGATCAAATTGAAGAAGAAACATGGGAACCAGAGTCAGTCATGCGTCAACACCATCCAAATCTCTTATCATCTCTAGGTACGTTTATGTTTCGAGGACGAAACTTTTTAGAGGAGGGGATACTTTATAATATCTTAGTTCAACTAGATTTTTTTTTTAGAAAGCCCAAACTTATTTATTTATTTATTTTGTGGCCCAAAGTTTCAGCCCACTTAAATGGCCTGATATATAATTAGTAAAGCTAAAGTTAAAAAAAAAGAGAGAGAAGAACGGGAGAAGAAAAGCTAAAGAGGGGAAAGAAGAGAGTGAAGAGGAGAAACCCTTGTTGATCAAATTCTCCCTTACAACCCTCATCCTAGGTGGTTTCTAAGTTGTTTTGAGGTAAGTGGTGTGTGAATTAAGCTTCCTTCTTCCATGATTTTGTAATTTTGTGGGGTTTTTCTTTTTGGTATGTGGGTAATTTGCAGACTGTTCGAACTGATTTTGACATAGCTATTACCCTCGAAAGTTTGCAAACTTAATTTCTGTACGTAGCTGAACTCGTTAGCTTTCCGTAGCCACTTGAAACGCCTCAATCCGATTATTCTACAATTAGTTATGATTTTTCTCGTAAACTGCCGCTAGCTGGAAAATTTCAGAATTTTTATGTCGAATTCAAACTTAATTTTTTTATTGTTTCGTTTAGTTAATGTATTGAAACGGTTATATGGGATTGGAAACTGATGTTAAAGAGTTAAATGCCATTTTTATTTAATATCGACTCGTTCGAACTCGATTAGGATTTGTTTTTAGCAATGAAAGGGATGTTAACGCTAATAGTTAGTTTTTTTTAATTTTTCTTTAATTGCTCATCTCCTTTCTAGGTAAAGAACCATCGACGAAGGGCAAGGGACCGACTTCAGATTTCGGAGAGAGTTAATCACTTCCTTGTGAGTTGATAATTCGGGAACGCCTTCTCTTGTGGGAAGTGTGGACCCTCGATAAATGTGCATTTATTTTAGTTTTAGTTAATTGATAAGAAAATTATTTGGTATTGTGTTATGTGGTAAAGAGCCTGATTGGCTCGATTGCTCTGGTTAGAGTCATGTTAGCCATTTTATGAGTATTATTGATTTCTGGTTATTCTTGTGTGCCAATTAAGACTCTGACTTGAGTCGTTATTCGTCTTATGATGCACATGCATATGTATGCCTGGTACCAAGGTTAAGTAGCCCGAATTGGTCACGGTTCGGGTGAGTTGGAGCGACATTGGTTAAGTAGCCCGAATTGTCGCGGTTCGGGTGAGTTAGAGTGACAACCAAGTTGCCCGGGATTGGCAAACCCGGGTGAGTTAGATCTAACGGGGCACCTGTCCATTTGCCAAATACTGATACTCTGGAGGGTGATCGTTAGATGGATTAGTCTATTATAGACTCAGTCAACGTCACCGGTGTGGGACATGCATGTCATATATGTTTATATGTTTGATCATTTCAAGCATTCACGTCGATATTGAATTGTGAACTTTAGCACTTGGCATATTGAGAAAGAATATTAATGTGCATTTTATCTGGAGTAACGGTGACGGGCTTGGACTGTCTCTCGACGGAGAGCTCAGTTCGAGGAGGATATTGACTACCCACGCGTCTTTTATGTGATAACATGTTGTTTGAACTAATTGTGTTATTCATAAATGTGCACTAAGGTTTTTATTTTCATTAATATGTACACTGAGTGAGAATAATTATTGTGGGACGAATTGTGGGATTTTATGTTATGAACCGCGAGTGGGAGTACATGCTTCGTATAAGGGTCGGGGTGACCGGCTTATCACCTCACTGGGCTAGTGGTTTTGCTCACCCCCCATCATTCTTTCCTTTTCAGGCTGTTGATATCATTTTGGTTGGAGGTTTGCCTATCGTTTGCTCATCATCCAATCCGTGTTTTGGGTACTTTCTCTTTTATGTAAATTGACGGATTCATTGGCGAGATTGTATAGTTTATATTTAGTGACCCCCTTGATGTTCTTTTTGTATCTTCGCGATGTTATATCGTTCATGTATATTTTCTTTAAACTAAGTTACACCGTTGAATTTTGTACCTTTGTAAATCCTTGTTGATACTTTATGAGATGATGTCCTCGGGTTGTACCCGTTGTTATCAGTTGTTCAGTTCTACAGGTACTTGATAGCAAGCCTTACGTTTTCTATAAACTTTGTGGAGTGGAGTGCACCCATTCTGTGAAATTTATGGTTAACGTGGCGGTTGTCGCGCTCTGTCTGGGGTCGGGGCGTGACAATCAGGATGAAGGAAATGAGCATCATGATGAAGAAAATATGAATCATGATGAAGAAAATGAGCATCATGATGAAGAAAATGAGCATCATGATGAAGGAAATGAGCATCATGATGAAGAAAATATTCATCATGATGAAGAAAATGAGCATCATGATGAAGGAAATGAGCATCATGATGAAAAAAATATTCATCATGATGAAGAAAATGAGAATCGAGATGAAGGAAATGAGCATCATGATGAATAAAATGAGCATCATGATGAAGGAAATGAGCATCATGATGAAAAAAATATTCATCATGATGAAGAAAATGAGCATCATGATGAAGGAAATGAGCATCATGATGAATAAAATGAGCATCATGATGAAAAAATATGCATCGTGATGAAGAAAATTTGCATCATGATGAAGGAAATGAACATCATTATGAAGAAAATATGCATCATGATGAAAAAACATCCATCATGATGAAGAAAATGAGCATCATGATGAAGGAAATGAGCATCATGATGAAGGAAATGAACATCATGATGAAGGAAATGAACATCATAATGAAGGAAATGAGCATCACGATAAAGGAAATGAGCATCATGATGAAAAAAATATGCATCATGATGAAGAAAATATGCGTCAAGATGAAGAAAATGAGCATCATAATGAAGAAAATATGCATCATAATGAAGAAAATGTGCATAATGTTAAGAAAATATGATTCATGATGAAGAAAATGAGCATCATGATGAAGAAAATGAACATCATGATGAAGAAAATATGCATCATGATGATGAAAATGAGCATCATGATGAAGAGAATATGCATCATGATAAAAAAATTAGAATCATGATGAAGAAAACGAGCACCATGATGAAGAAAATATTAAGAAAATGAGCATCATGATGAAGGAAATGAGCATCATGATGAAGAAAATGAGCATCATGATGAATGAAATTAGCATCACGATGAAAGAAATGAAAATCATGATGAAGAAAATATCCATCTTTATGAAGAAAATATGCATCATTATGAAGAAAATATGCATCATGATGAAAAAACATCCATCATGATGAAAAAAATGAGCATCATGATTAAGTAAATGAGCATCATGATGAAGTAAATGAACATCATGATATTGGAAATATGCATTTTGATGAAGAAAATAAGCATTATGAGGACGAAAATGTCCAGCATGATGAAGAAAATGAGCATCATGATGAAGATAATGAGCATCATGACGAAGAAAATATGCATCATGAAAATTAAAATGAGCATCATGATAGAGGAAATGAACATCATAATGAAGGAAATGAGCATCACGATGAAGGAAATGAGCATCATGTTGAAAAAAATATGCTTCATGATGAAGAAAATATGCGTCAAGATGAAGAAAATGAGCATCATAAATAAGAAAATATGCATCATGATGAAGAAAATGTGCATCATGATGAAGAAAATATGCATCAGGATGAAGGAAATGAGCATCATGATGAAGAAAATATGAATCATGATGAAGAAAATGAGCATCATGATGAAGAAAATGAGCATCATGATGAAGGAAATGAGCATCATGATGAAGAAAATATTCATCATGATGAAGAAAATGAGCATCATGATGAAGGAAATAAGCATCATGATGAAGAAAATGAGTATCATGATGAAGAAAATATGCGTCGTGATGAAGAAAATTTGCATCGTGATGAAGAAAATTTGCAACATGATGAAGAAAATGTGCATCATAATGAAGAAAATATGCATCTTAATGAAGAAAATGAGCATCATGATGAAGAAAATATGCATCATAATGAAGGAAATAAGCATCATAGTGAATAAAATGAGAATCATGGTGAATAAAATGTGCATAATGATGAAGATAATGTGCATCATGATGAAGAAAATATGCATCATGATGAAGAAAATAAGCACAATGATGAAGAGAATATGCATCAGGATGAAGAAAATGAGAATCATAATGAACAAAATATGCATCATGATGGGAAATGAGCATCATGATTAAGAAAATGAGCATCATGATGAAGAAAATATATATCATGATGAAGAAAATTTGCTTCATGATAAAAAAAATTAGCATCATGATGAAGAAAATGAGCATCATAATGAAGAAAATATGTATCTTAATGAAGAAATTGAGCATCATGATGAAGAAAATATGCATCATAATGAAGGAAATGAGTATTAAAATGAAGAAAACGAGCATCATCGTGAATAAAATGTGCATCATGATGAAGATAATATGCATCATGATGAAGAAAATATGCATCGTGATTAAGAAAATGAGCAATATGACGTAGAAAATATGCATCATGATGAAAAAAATAAGCACAATAATGAAGAGAATATGCATCATGATGAAGAAAATGAAAATCATGATGAAGAAAATATGCATCATGATGAAGAAAATATTAAGATAATGAGCATCATGAAGAAGGAAATGAGCATCATGATGAAGAAAATATGAATCATGATGAAGAAAATGAGCATCATGATTAAGAAAATGAGCACCATGTTGAAGGAAATGAGCATCATGATGAAGGAAATGAGCATCATGATGAAGAAAATATACATCATGAAGAAAATATGCAGCATGTTGAAGGAAATGAGCATCATGATGAAGAAAATGAGCATCATGATGAAGAAAATATGCATCATGATGAAGAAAATGAGCATCATGATGAAGAAAATATGCATCATGATGAAGAAAATGAGCATCATGATGAAGAGAATATGCATCGTGATGAAGAAAATTAGAATCATGATGAAGAAAATGAGCATCATGATGAAGAAAATGTTAAAAAATAAGCATCATGATGAAGAAAATTAGCATCATCACGATTGAAATTAGCATCACGATGAAGGAAATGAGCATCTTGATGAAGAAAATATACATCATGATGAAGAAAATATACATCATTAGGAAGAAAATATGCATCATGATGAAAAAACATCCATCATGATGAAGAAAATGTGCATCATGATGAAGGAAATGAGCATCATGATGTAGGAAATGAACATCTTGATATAGGAAATATGCATCATGATGAAAAAAATGTGCATCATGATGAAGAAAATGTGCATCATGATGAATAAATATCCATCATGAAAATAAAAATGAGCATCATGATAGAGGAAATGAACAATATAATGAAGGAAATGAGCATCACGATGAAGGAAATGAGTATCATGATAAAAATAATATGCATCATTATGAAGAAAATATGCACTATGATGAAGAAAATAAGCATCGTGATGAAGAAATTATTAAGATAATGAGCATCATGATGAAGAAAATAAGCATCATGATGAAGAAAATATGAATCATGATGCAGAAAATAAACATCATGACTAAGAAAATTAGCATCATGATGAATGAAATTAGCATCATGATGAAGGAAATGAGCATTATGATGAAGAAAATATCCATCATGATGAAGAAAATTGTCACGCCCCGACCCCAGACAGAACGCGACAACCGCCACGTTAACCATAAATTTCGCAGAATGGGTGCACTCCACTCCACAAAGTTTATAGAAAACGTAAGGCTTGCTATCAAGTACCTGTAGAGCTTAACAACTGATAACAACGGGTACAACCCGAGGACATCATCTCAAAAAGTATCAACAAGGATTTACAAAGGTACAAAATACAACGGTGTAACTTAGTTTAAAGAAAATATACATGAACGATATAACATCGCGAAGGTACAAAAAGAACATCAAGGGGGTCACCAAATATAAACTATACAATCTCGCCAATGAATCCGCAATTTACATAAAAGAGAAAGTACCCAAAACAAGGATTGGATGACGAGCAAACGATAGGAAAACCTCCAACCAAAACGATATCAACAGCCTGAAAAGGAAAGAATGATGGGGGTGAGCAAAACCACTAGCTCAGTGAGGTGATAAGCCGGTCACCGCGACCCTTATACGAAGCATGTATTCCACTCGCGGTTCATAACATAAAATCCTACATTTCGTACCACAATAACTATTTCTCACTCAGTATACATATTAATGAAAATAAAAACCTTAGTGCACATTTACGAATAACACAATTAGTTCAAACAACATGTTATCACATAAAAGACGCGTGGGTAGTCAATATCCTCCTCGAACTGAGCTCTCCGTCGAGAGACAGTCCAAGCCCGTCACCGTTACTCTAGATAAAATGCACATTAATATTCTTTCTCAATACGCCAAGTGCTAAAGTTCACAATTCAATATCGACGTGAATACTTGAAATGATCAAACATATAAACATATATGACATGCATGTCCCACACCGGTGACGTTGACTGAGCCTATAATAGACTGATCCATCTAACGATCACCCTCCAGAGTATCAGTATTTGGCAAATGGACAGGTGCCCCGTTAGATCTAACTCACCCAGGTTTGCCAATCACGGGCAACTTGGTTGTCACTCTAACTCACCCAAACCGCGACAAATTCGGGCTACTTAATCAATGTCGCTCCAACTCACCCGAACCGTGACCAATTCGGGCTACTTAACCTTGGTACCAGGCATACATATGCATGTGCATCATAAGATGAATAACGACTCAAGTTAGAGTCTTAATTGGCACACAAGAATAACCAGAAATCAATAATACTCATAAAATGGCTAACATGACTCTAACCAGAGCAATCGAGCCAATCAGGCTCTTTACCACATAACATAATACCAAATAATTTTCTTATCAATTAACTAAAACTAAAATAAATGCACATTTATCGAGGGTACACACTTCCCACAAGAGAAGGCGTTCCCGAATTATCAACTCACAAGGAAGTGATTAACTCTCTCCGGAATCTGAAGTCGGTCCCTTGCCCTTCGACGATGGTTCTTTACCTAGAAAGGAGATGAGCAATTAAAGACAAATTAAATATAACTAACTATTAGCGTTAACATCCCTTTCATTGCTAAAAACAAATCCTAATTGTCACGCCCCGACCCAGACAGAGCGCAACAACCGCCACGTTAACCATAAATTTCACAGAATGGGTGCACTCCACTCCACAAAGTTTATAGAAAACGTAAGGCTTGCTATCAAGTACCTGTAGAACTGAACAACTGATAACAACGGGTACAACCCGAGGACATCATCTCATAAAGTATCAACAAGGATTTACAAAGGTACAAAATACAATGGTGTAACTTAGTTTAAAGAAAATATACATGAACGATATAACATCGCGAAGGTACAAAAAGAACATCAAGGGGGTCACCAAATATAAACTATACAATCTCGCCAATGAATCCGTCAATTTACATAAAAGAGAAAGTACCCAAAACACGGATTGGATGACGAGCAAACGATAGGCAAACCTCCAACCAAAACGATATCAACAGCCTGAAAAGAAAAGAATGATGGGGGTGAGCAAAACCACTAGCTCAGTGAGGTGATAAGCCGGTCACCCCGACCCTTATACGAAGCATGTATTCCCACTCGCGGTTCATATCATAAAATCCAACATTTCGTCCCACAATAACTATTCTCACTCAGTGTACATATTAATGAAAATAAAAACCTTAGTGCACATTTATGAATAACACAATTAGTTCAAACAACATGTTTTCACATAAAAGACGTGTGGGTAGTCAATATCCTCCTCGAACTGAGGTCTCCGTTGAGAGACAGTCCAAGCCCGTCACCGTTACTCTATATAAAATGCACATTAATATTCTTTCTCAACCCGCCATGTGCTAAAGTTCATAATTCAATATCGACGTGAATACTTGAAATGATCAAACATATAAACATATATGACATGCATGTCCTACACCGGTGACGTTGACTGAGCCTATAATAGACTGATCCATCTAACGATCACCCTCCAAAGTATCAGTATTTGGCAAATGGACAGGTGCCCCGTTAGATCTAACTCACCTGGGTTTGCCAATCACGGGCAACTTGGTTGTCACTCTAACTCACCCGAACCGCGACAATTCGGGCTACTTAATCAATGTCGCTCCAACTCACCCGAACCGTGACCAATTCGGGCTACTTAACCTTGGTACCAGGCATACATATGCATGTGCATCATAAGATGAATAACGACTCAAGTTAGAGTCTTAATTGGCACACAAGAATAACCAGAAATCAATAATACTCATAAAATGGCTAACATGACTCTAACCAGAGCAATCGAGCCAATCAGGCTCTTTACCACATAACATAATACCAAATAATTTTCTTATCAATTAACTAAAACTAAAATAAATGCACATTTATCGAGGGTACACACTTCCCACAAGAGAAGGCGTTCCCGAATTATCAACTCACAAGGAAGTGATTAACTCTCTCCGGAATCTGAAGTCGGTCCCTTGCCCTTCGACGATGGTTCTTTACCTAGAAAGGAGATGAGCAATTAAAGACAAATTAAATATAACTAACTATTAGCGTTAACATCCCTTTCATTGCTAAAAACAAATCCTAATTGTCACGCCCCGACCCCAGACAGAGCGCAACAACCGCCACGTTAACCATAAATTTCACAGAATGGGTGCACTCCACTCCACAAAGTTTATAGAAAACGTAAGGCTTGCTATCAAGTACCTGTAGAACTGAACAACTGATAACAACGGGTACAACCCGAGGACATCATCTCATAAAGTATCAACAAGGATTTACAAAGGTACAAAATACAATGGTGTAACTTAGTTTAAAAAAATATACATGAACGATATAACATCGCGAAGGTACAAAAAGAACATCAAGGGGGTCACCAAATATAAACTATACAATCTCGCCAATGAATCCGTCAATTTACATAAAAGAGAAAGTACCCAAAACACGGATTGGATGACGAGCAAACGATAGGCAAACCTCCAACCAAAATGATATCAACAGCCTGAAAAGAAAAGAATGATGGGGGTGAGCAAAACCACTAGCTCAGTGAGGTGATAAGCCGGTCACCCCGACCCTTATACGAAGCATGTATTCCCACTCGCGGTTCATATCATAAAATCCAACATTTCGTCCCACAATAACTATTCTCACTCAGTGTACATATTAATGAAAATAAAAACCTTAGTGCACATTTATGAATAACACAATTAGTTCAAACAACATGTTTTCACATAAAAGACGTGTGGGTAGTCAATATCCTCCTCGAACTAAGGTCTCCGTTGAGAGACAGTCCAAGCCCGTCACCGTTACTCTATATAAAATGCACATTAATATTCTTTCTCAACCCGCCATGTGCTAAAGTTCATAATTCAATATCGACGTGAATACTTGAAATGATCAAACATATAAACATATATGACATGCATGTCCTACACCGGTGACGTTGACTGAGCCTATAATAGACTGATCCATCTAACGATCACCCTCCAAAGTATCAGTATTTGGCAAATGGACAGGTGCCCCGTTAGATCTAACTCACCTGGGTTTGCCAATCACGGGCAACTTGGTTGTCACTCTAACTCACCCGAACCGCGACAATTCGGGCTACTTAATCAATGTCGCTCCAACTCACCCGAACCGTGACCAATTTGGGCTACTTAACCTTGGTACCAGGCATACATATACATGTGCATCATAAGATGAATAACGACTCAAGTTAGAGTCTTAATTGGCACACAAGAATAACCAGAAATCAATAATACTCATAAAATGGCTAACATGACTCTAACCAGAGCAATCGAGCCAATCAGGCTCTTTACCACATAACATAATACCAAATAATTTTCTTATCAATTAACTAAAACTAAAATAAATGCACATTTATCGAGGGTCCACACTTCCCACAAGAGAAGGCGTTCCCGAATTATCAACTCACAAGGAAGTGATTAACTCTCTCCGGAATCTGAAGTCGGTCCCTTGCCCTTCGTCGATGGTTCTTTACCTAGAAAGGAGATGAGCAATTAAAGACAAATTAAATATAACTAACTATTAGCGTTAACATCCCTTTCATTGCTTAAAATAAATCCTAATCGAGTTCGAACGAGTCGATATTAAATAAAAATGGCATGTAACTCCTCAACATCAGTTCCCAATCCCATATAACCGTTTCAATACATTAACTAAACGAAACGATAAAAAAAATAAGTTTGAATTCGACATAAAAATTCTGAAATTTTCCAGTTAGCGGCAGTTTACGAGAAAAATCATAACTAATTGTAGAATAATCGGATTGAGGCGTTTCAAGTGGCTACGGAAAGCTAACGAGTTCAGCTACATACAGAAATTAAGTTTGCAAACTTTCAAGGGTAATAGCTATGTCAAAATTAGTTCGAACAGTCTGCAAATTACCCACATACCAAAAAGAAAAACCCACCCCACAAAATTACAAAATCATGGAAGAAGGAAGCTTAATTCACACACCACTTACCTCAAAACAACTTAGAAACCACCTAGGATGAGGGTTGTAAGGGAGAATTTGATCAACAAGGGTTTCTCCTCTTCACTCTTTTCTTTCCCCTCTTTTGCTTTTCTTCTCCCGTTCTTCTCTCTTTTTTTTTTTTTAACTTTAGCCTTACTAATTATATATCAGGCCATTTAAGTGGGCTGAAACTTTGGGCCACAAAATAAATAAATAAATAAGTTTGGACTTTCTAAAAAAATCTAGTTGGGCTTAATTGGGCTGGCCTTTTGGGCTATAAAAATAAATAAATAGGTTTTGGGCTTTCTAAAAAAAATCTAGTTGGACTTAATTGGGCTGGCCTTTTGGGCTATAAAAACAAATAAATAGGTTTTGGGCTTTCTAAAAAAAATCTAGTTGAACTAAGATATTATAAAAATATACATCATTACGAAGAAAATATGAATCATTAGGACAAAATATCCATCATGATGAAGAAAATGAGCATCATGATGAAGGAAATGAGCACCATGATATAGGAAATATGCATCATGATGAAGAAAATGAGCATCATGAAAATGAAAATGAGCTTCATGATAGAGGAAAAGAACATCACAATGAAGGAAAAGAGCATCACAATGAAGGAAAAGAGCATCATTATGAAAAAAAGTATGCATCATGATGAAGAAAATATGCATCAAGATGAAGAAAATGAGCATCATGATGAAGAAAATATGCATCATGATGAAGAAAATGTGCATCATGATGAAGGAAATGAACATCATGATTAAGAAAATGAGCATCATGTTGAAGAAAATGTGCATCATGATGAAGATAATATGCATCGTGATGAAGAAAATATGCATAATGATGAAGAAAATGATCATCATGATGAAGAAAATATACATCATGATTAAGAAAATATGCATTATGATGAAGAAAATGAGCATCATGATGAAGAAAATATGCGTCATGATGAAGAAAATAAGCACAATGGTGAAGAGAATATGCATCATGATGAAGAAAATTAGCATCATGATGAAGAAAATATGCATCATGATGAAGAAAATGAGCATCATGATGAAGATAATATGCATCATGATGAAGAAAATGAGCACCATGATGAAGAAAATATTAATAAAATGAGCATCATGATGAAGAAAATTAGCATCATGATGAATGAAATTAGCATCACGATGAAGGAAATGAGCATCATGATGAAGAAAATATCCATCATGATGACGAAAATATACATCATTATGAAGAAAATATGCATCATGATGAAAAAACATCTATCATGATGAAGAAAATGAGCATCATGATGAAGGAAATGAGCATCATGATGAAGAAAATGAACATCATGATATAGGAAATATGCATCATGATGAAGAAAATGAGCATCATGATGAAGAAAATGAGCATCATGTAGAAAATATGCATCATGAAAATGAAAATGAGCATCGTGATAGAGGAAATGAACATCATAATGAAGGAAATGAGCATCACGATGAAGGAAATGAGCATCATGATGAAAAAAAATATGCATCATGATGAAGAAAATATGCATCAAGATAAAGAAAATGAGCATCACGATGAAGAAAATATGCATCATGATGAAGAAAATGTGCATCATGATGAAGGAAATGAACATCATGATTAAGAAAATGAGCATCATGTTGAATAAAATGTGCATCATGATGAAGATAATATGCATCGTGATGAAGAAAATATGCATCATGATGAAGAAAATGACCATCATAATGAAGAAAATATGCATTATGATGAAGAAAATGAGCATCATGATGTAGAAAATATGCATCATGATGAAGAAAATAAGCATAATAATGAAGAGAATATGCATCGTGATGAAGAAAATGAGAGTCATGATGAAGAAAATAAGCATCATGATGAAGAAAATATGCATCATGATGAAGAAAATATGCATCATGATGAAGGAAATGAGCATCATGATGAATATAATATGATACCACTATCATAAGTCTGATTTTTAGTCGCCTGATGAAATGTCTTCAGCATCTGAATTCATCGTTTTGAATTTACAAAATTGGAGGTATTCTTTAATAATACCTGTGTCTTTCTCCATCATCTGAAATACTTCAATCTGTTTAGAAAGAGAACAGACATTAGTATTTATTTGTTCATCCTTTACAAAATAAAAAAATTTCTTTGGAAAAAGGAAAAATCCCTGCTACCCCTTTTAGAACAGGGGAGGGAGATGTAGCTAAGGATATTAAAAAGGTTATTGAACAAAATAATTTTTCAAATCAGATTCTTCATACTTTAGCAGAACAGGTGGATAACTTATCGGTGAAAATAGATTCAAAATCCACTGATTCCATATTTCCAAGTAGCACTTCCACTCCTCATTTCAATCATAGAAGCCTTCCCACTAATATCGAGAAGAATTTGTAGCTCCCTGCTATTTCCAGTCTCATTGACAAAATCTAAAAAGACTTATTGATACTTCATCCTCTCATAATAATGAAACCTCTACTTCTCAGGTTACAAACATTATTAAAACATATACTCCTCACTTAGCCTCTACCTCTCATACTTCAAACATTAATTGTTTGAACAAAGCCAAAAAGATTTCATCAAAAATCTCATCCCAATCAGAACCTGATAATAATGAGATTAATAAAATTCATTTCCAATCCGAAGCAAAAGCCTTTTATAATAATAGATATTCTCCTCCAGGTATTCTATTCGAAGAAAGGGCACATTTCAAAAATAATGCCCAATATGATGGTCATTCAATACACGAATGGAACATTGATGGCAAATTAGAATATGAAATACTAAATACTCTTCAAGAAATGGGCATGGCTCGTATTGCTTATAAATCCCAAGGATAAAAAGAAGAGAGCGTCGCCGCTATTATTGTCACTGGCTTCACTGGTTAGTTAAAAACTGGTGGGATAACTCCCTTACTGTCAATGCCAAATAGAATATTCTTCAACATACCATTGAGGTTGAAGAACCTGATGGTAATATTATTTCAAAAAATGATGCTTGTGACATGTTGATACTCACTATTGGCATGTATTTCATTGGTAATCCTAAATAAGAACTTGATTCAACACAAGTTGTATTATCTAATATCAGATGTCTTACTTTATCTGATTATAGATGGTACAAAGATGTTTTCCTTACTCATATTTTAAAAAGAAATGATTGCAACACTTCTTTTTGGAAAGAAAGATTCATAGCTAGACTTCCTAAACTTTTCAGTGAAAGAATTCATCAAAAGCTTAAGGAAGCAACTGGTCAAAGTGACATTCCTTTCGAAAATATTACATATGGTTTAATTATTTGCTTTCACTAAAAAAGAAGGACTAGCTTTGTGTTCAAAATTAAAAATATAATCTAAATACGGATCTGAAAAGAATAGATACCGTAAGGAGATTGGTACATTCTGTGAAGCTTTTGGATTACAAAAGATTCAAGTTCTTTCCTCTAGATTAAAAAACAAAGCAAAGCATTTTCCTAAAAAACGCTATAAAAATGATTTCAAAGAAAAATTTTATAAAAAACCTAAATTTTTAAAAAGAAAGTCTTTTAAAAGAATTTTGACAATTTTCAAATGTCACAGAAAAGGCCATAAAGCTGATGTCTGTCCTTTAAAAAAGAAGATTAATGAAGTTTTTCATGATGATAAAGTTTTAAGAGATAAGATTTCTGCTCTTTTAATTTCTGATGATAATTCTCAAA
The DNA here is from genome assembly GCA_023678885.1 of Pogostemon cablin. NCBI lineage: Eukaryota > Viridiplantae > Streptophyta > Magnoliopsida > Lamiales > Lamiaceae > Pogostemon > Pogostemon cablin. Next base: position 638,216 of record CM043006.1, read on the forward strand.
AATATTACTTAAATGAATCTGATTCAAGTTCTGATTTAGAAGAAGTTTACACAAGCTCAGAATCTGAAATAGACAAGTTCTCTTGTCAAGGATTCTATCCATTAAACATAAATGTTATTTGAAAAGAGAAGACTGAACAAGAACTCTTGTTCGATCTCTTCGACAAAGTTCCTAATCTAGGAGAAAAACACAAATATCCTCTTAGATTAAAGAATATAATTCTTAATAATGACATTCCCAATAAAGACAAATCTCCTGCTATCATAGAACCTTTCAGCATTTCAAAGCTTTTCAATAAGGCTCCTTCTTCATCCTTAATCAAAACAGATATTAATAATAATGATCTTCAGTGAGAGATTAATACTTTAAAAGCTGAGATAAGCAATCTGCATAAGGAGATTGACGATTTTCATCTCAAAGATTTTGAATTAGAAACCAGATTATCTATTTTCAAAAATGTTTCTGAAAAAGATATTCCTGAAAGCTCTTCAAAAAATCAAGTGATCGATGCTATTCCAGATACTTCAAATAATAAAGCTATCCAAAGTATCGAACATATAGCTTTTCAAAAATGGAATTCTATCATAACTTTGGTCATAAGCGATTCCAAGATCAATGTTTCCTGTCTTATAGATAGTGGAGCTGATCAAAATTGCATAAAAGAAGGTCTTATTCCTTCAATTTATTATGAAAAAACTAATGAAAGGCTTGTAGCTGCTATTGCTACTCCTCTTCATATTAAGTATAAACTTTCAAAGGCTTTTATTTGCAATGATGGTTATTGTTTCAAAACCCCTTTCATTCTTGTCAAAAACTTGAGTCAAGATATTATTTTAGGAAATCCTTTTTTAACTACTATTTATCCTTTCAAAGTTGATTGTACTGGTATTAGTACCAATATCATGGGAAAAGATATTCATTTAAAATTTCTTTATCCTATCAAAGATAGAGAAATCTCCCTTCGTCAAAATTATTACATTTCTCAAATAAATGTTAAAGTCTAAAAAGTTTCATTTAAATTTCCTCAAAGAAGAAGTTTCTTATTTTCGTATTGAAGAAAATTACTCAAAAAGGATATTTAAAACAAAATTTTAGATTTTGAAAATATCTTGAAAAAAGAAGTATGCTCTAACCTTCCCAATGCTTTCTGGAAAGAAAGAAGCATATATTGTTTCTCTACCTTATATTACTGGTTTCAATGAAAAGTCTATTATTACCAAAGAAAGACCTATTCAAATGAATCACGATCTTCTTAACATCTGTAAGAAGAAATCAAATCCCTTCTTTCCAAAAAACTCTTAAGGCCCTCTAAGTCTCCTTGGAGTTGCCCTGCCTTCTATGTTAATAATCAAGTAGAGAGTCGAAAAATCAACCTCTAAATCTTTTTTGTAAACTCTTATATCCCTTTTCATATCCTTGTATTCATACCTTTCAATCCTTGTATTTCATACCTCTGTAATTCATATCTCCAGTAATTCGAAGTAAGTTTATTCAAATCTTATTGTTTTCAATTTGTTATTTCCATTCGTACTCTGATCATCTCATTTCATTTCCATCATGCATACAATTATCCTGAATACGCTGATTCAGGAGGTAGAATGGAAAGGATAGGACCAAAATCAATCCACCATTCTAAGAACCAAATAGGAAATGGATTCTTTATAAAATCAGAATGGAAGGTAAAGAAACATGAATGATCAAATGGACTAAAAAGAAAGGTTCTGAACCAGACCATTTTATAGTCAGGATAATTATATCCTCTGGGTTGGGATTAATGATGAAGAAAATATTAAGAAAATGAGCATCATGATGAAGGAAATGAGCATCATGTTAAAGAAAATATCCATAATGATGAAGAAAATATGCATCATTATGAAGAAAATATGCATCATGATGAAAAAAACATCCATCATGATGAAGAAAATGAGAATCATGATGAAGAAAATAAGCATCATGATAAAGGAAATGATCATCATGATGAAGGAAATGAACATCATGATATAGGAAATATGCATCATGATGAAGAAAATAAGCATCATGAGGAAGAAAATGTGCAGCATGATGAAGAAAATGAGCATCATGATGAAGATAATGTGTCACGCCCCGACCCCAGACAAAGCGCGACAACCGCCACGTTAACCATAAATTTCACAGAATGGGTGCACTCCACTCCACAAAGTTTATAGAAAACGTAAGGCTTGCTATCAAGTACCTGTAGAACTGAACAACTGATAACAACGGGTACAACCCGAGGACATCATCTCATAAAGTATCAACAAGGATTTACAAAGGTACAAAATTCAACGGTGTAACTTAGTTTAAAGAAAATATACATGAACGATATAACATCGCGAAGGTACAAAAAGAACATCAAGGGGGTCACCAAATATAAACTATACAATCTCGCCAATGAATCCGTCAATTTACATAAAAGAGAAAGTACCCAAAACACGGATTGGATGATGAGCAAACGATAGGCAAACCTCCAACCAAAATGATATCAACAGCCTGAAAAGGAAAGAATGATGGGGGGTGAGCAAAACCACTAGCTCAGTGAGGTGATAAGCCGGTCACCCCGACCCTTATACGAAGCATGTACTCCCACTCGCGGTTCATAACATAAAATCCCACAATTCGTCCCACAATAATTATTCTCACTCAGTGTACATATTAATGAAAATAAAAACCTTAGTGCACATTTATGAATAACACAATTAGTTCAAACAACATGTTATCACATAAAAGACGCGTGGGTAGTCAATATCCTCCTCGAACTGAGCTCTCCGTCGAGAGACAGTCCAAGCCCGTCACCGTTACTCTAGATAAAATGCACATTAATATTCTTTCTCAATACGCCAAGTGCTAAAGTTCACAATTCAATATCGACGTGAATACTTGAAATGATCAAACATATAAACATATATGACATGCATGTCCCACACCGGTGACGTTGACTGAGCCTATAATAGACTGATCCATCTAACGATCACCCTCCAGAGTATCAGTATTTGGCAAATGGACAGGTGCCCCGTTAGATCTAACTCACCCAGGTTTGCCAATCACGGGCAACTTGGTTGTCACTCTAACTCACCCGAACAGCGACAATTCGGGCTACTTAATCAATGTCGCTCCAACTCACCCGAACCGTGACCAATTCGGGCTACTTAACCTTGGTACCAGGCATACATATGCATGTGCATCATAAGATAAATAACGACTCAAGTTAGAGTCTTAATTGGCACACAAGAATAACCAGAAATCAATAATACTCATAAAATGGCTAACATGACTCTAACCAGAGCAATCGAGCCAATCAGGCTCTTTACCACATAACATAATACCAAATAATTTTCTTATCAATTAACTAAAACTAAAATAAATGCACATTTATCGAGGGTCCACACTTCCCACAAGAGAAGGCGTTCCCGAATTATCAACTCACAAGGAAGTGATTAACTCTCTCCGGAATCTGAAGTCGGTCCCTTGCCCTTCGTCGATGGTTCTTTACCTAGAAAGGAGATGAGCAATTAAAGACAAATTAAATATAACTAACTATTAGCGTTAACATCCCTTTCATTGCTAAAAACAAATCCTAATCGAGTTCGAACGAGTCGATATTAAATAAAAATGGCATGTAACTCTTTAACATCAGTTCCCAATCCCATATAACCGTTTCAATACATTAACTAAACGAAACGATAAAAAAAATAAGTTTGAATTCGACATAAAAATTCTGAAATTTTCCAGCTAGCGGCAGTTTACGAGAAAAATCATAACTAATTGTAGAATAATCGGATTGAGGCGTTTCAAGTGGCTACGGAAAGCTAACGAGTTCAGCTACGTACAAAAATTAAGTTTGAAAAGTTTCGATGGCAATAGCTATGCCAAAATCAGTTCGAACAGTCTGCAAATTACCCACATACCAAAAAGAAAAACCCCACAAAATTACAAAATCATGGAAGAAGGAAGCTTAATTCACACACCACTTACCTCAAAACAACTTAAAAACCACCTAGGATGAGGGTTGTAAGGGAGAATTTGATCATCAAGGGTTTCTCCTCTTCCTCTCTTCTTTCCCCTCTTTTGCTTTTATTCTCCCGTTCTTCTCTCTCTTTTTTTTTAACTTTAGCCTTAATAATTATATATCAGGCCATTTAAGTGGGCTGAAACTTTGGGCCACAAAATAAATAAATAAATAAATTTGGGCTTTCTAAAAAAAATATAGTTGGGCTTAATTGGGCTGGCCTTTTGGGCCATAAAAATAAATAATTAGGTTTTGGGCTTCTAACAAAATCTAGTTGGGCTAAGATAGGGCTGGGCTTTTGGGCCATAAAATAAATAAATAGGTTTTGGGCTTTCTAAAAAAAATCTAGTTGAACTAAGATATTATAAAGTATCCCCTCCTCCAAAAAGTTTCGTCCTCGAAACATAAACGTACCTTGAGATGAAAAGAGATTTGGATGGTGTTGACGCATGACTGACTCTGGTTCCCATGTTTCTTCTTCAATTTGATCACTTCTCCATAGAATTCTCACCATAGGAATGGATTTGTTACGAAGCATTTTCTCTCGGCGATCTACAATTTGAACAGGTTGTACTTCGTACGATAGATTTTCCTTTAATACAACTGGGGGATCTTTGAGCACGTGCGAAGGATCTGGTTCATATTTTCTAAGCATAGAGACATGGAAGACATCGTGAATCTTCGACAATTTCGATGGTAGCTCAAGTCGATACGCGACACGACCAATCCTTTGCACGATCGTAAACGGGCCAATATACCTTGGACTCAACTTTCCTCGACAGCGGAATCGCAACACGCCCTTCCATGGAGAAACTTTCAGAAAAACTTTGTCTCCTTCATTAAACTCCAAATCGCGCCTCCTATTATCTGCGTAGCTTTTCTGTCGATCTTGCGCTGCCTTAAGTCTGTCTCGAATAAGTTGTATTTTTGCCTTCGCATCTTCGATAAGCTCTACTTGTTCGATTTGTCTCTCGCCAACCTCATCCCAAAAGAGTGGTGTTCGACACTTTCGGCCATACAGAGCTTCGTACGGGGGCATTCCATGCTTGAATGATAACTGTTGTTATAAGCGAACTCCACCAAAGTTACGTACTTATCCCAGCTACCTCCCAAATTCAACACCACTGCACGTAACATGTCTTCTAGTGTCTGTATAGTTCTCTCTGACTGTCCATCAGTCTGTGGATGAAACGAGGTACTGAATAGTAATTTTGTACCTAGCGCTTTCTGCAGACTAGGCCAAAAACGGAAAGTGAATCTTGGATCACGGTCAGATATGATTGACACTGGTACTCCGTGCAATTCACGATCTCATCGACATATAACTTGGCAAGTTTCTATAAAGATTCGTTGGTATGCACTGGAAGGAAATGTGCCGATTTCGTCAGACGATCGACAATGACCCAAATTGAGTCATGACCCTTTTGGGTTCGAGGTAAACCAGAAACAAAATCCATTGTGACGTTTTCCCATTTCCACTCAGGAATAGGTAGTGGTTGAAGCATGCCGGCTGGTTTTTGGTGTTCCGCTTTAATCTGTTGGCAAGATAAGCACTTTGATACAAATTCAGTAGTGTCCCGTTTCATACCTGGCCACCAATAATCCTCCCGAAGTGTTCTATACATTTTGGTACTACCAGGATGCATAGCATAGGCTGAAGAATGGGCTTCCTCAAGAATAGCTCTACGAACATCAAGTTCTGATGGAACACAAACACGATTTTTAAAAGTAAGAAGTCCATCATCCCGAATTTGATATTCTGTTTCTTTTCCTTGATTTAGCTTCGCCATCTTCTGTTGTAAATAAACATCGTGTGATTGTCTTTCTCGAATTTTCTCGAACAAGGTAGGTCTAACCTCGAATTTGGCGATTAAGGCAGAATCATTAGACTTTTCACAATCGAGCGAAATGTGTAAAGATTTAAATTGCTCCAACATAGGAAGATAAAAAGATTGAATTGAAGCAAGTGAGGTAGAAGACTTTCTACTCAGAGCATCTGCAACAACGTTCGCCTTGCCAGGATGATAATCGATGACTAAGTCATAGTCACTAATCAACTCCATCCATCGCCTTTGCCTGAGGTTGAGCTCCTTTTGCGTGGTGATATACTTTAAGCTCTTGTGATCAGTGAAAACCCGACAAGTTGCACCATACAGATAGTGTCTCCATATCTTCAATGCAAAGACGATTGCAGCCAACTCTAAATCATGTGTAGGATAATTTTCTTCGTTCTTCTTCAATTGCCTTGAAGAGTAGGCAATAACCTTTCCTTCTTTCATGAGAACGCATCCTAATCCTTTTCTCGAGGCGTCGGTATAAATGGTAAATTCTCCAATCGCTGGGTCTGGCAAAGCAAGAATAGGAGCTGAAACGAGTCGTCTTTTCAATTCTTGAAATGCTTCCTCGCATTCTTCACTCCATTCAAATTTTACCCCTTTCCGAGTCAATTTAGTCAAAGATGAAGCCAATAACGAAAAGTCTTTGACAAACCGTCGATAATATCCAGCTAATCCCAGAAAACTACGAATCTCTGTCACGTTCTTTGGATGCTCCCAATCTAGTATAGCTTGAATCTTCACTGGATCGACGTAGATTCCTTCTTTAGAAATGTGATTACCCAAAAAGCTTACCTCGCGAAGCCAAAATTCACACTTCGAGAATTTAGCATGAAGCTGATTTTCTCTGAGAATGTTCAGAGCAATTCTTAGATGCTGAGAATGCTCGTCGTCCGATTTAGAATAAATAAGAATGTCATCAATGAAGATGATGACAAACTTATCTAAGTACGGCCGAAAGACCCGATTCATAAGATCCATAAAAGCTGCAGGAGCATTTGTGAGTCCAAAAGGCATAACACAGAATTCAAAATGACCGTATCTGGTTCGAAAAGCAGACTTAGGGATATCAGATTCCCTAATCTTGAGTTGGTGATAACCGGATCGCAAATCAATTTTTGAGAACACAGTTGCTCCTTGCAATTGATCAAACAGATCATCGATTCTTGGAAGAGGATATTTATTCTTGATAGTCACCTTGTTCAATTGACGGTAGTCGACACATAGACGAAGTGATCCATCTTTCTTCTTGACAAAAAGAACTGGAGCACCCCATGGAGATGTGCTAGGTCGTATGAAACCCTTCTCCAATAATTCCCCAAGTTGTGTCTGGAGTTCCTTAAGCTCAGCAGGCGACATTCGATATGGAGTAATCGATATAGGTGTGATTCCAGGAAGTACGTCAATGGAAAAATCAATCTCTCGATTTGGAGGTTGTCCTGGTAAGTCTTCGGGAAAGACATCAGGAAATTCATTCACGATTGGGATGTCATCTAGTTTAGTTTCAGAAAGAGAAGTATCGATGACAAATGCCAAGAATGCCTCACAACCCTTACGCATTAATTTATGCGCAGTCAACATTGAAATAAAAGAGAGGGATCTCGTTTGAAGTTTACCCTCAAAAACAAGTTCTGAGAATCCTAGTCTACGAAAAATAACAAGCTTCTCGTGGCAATCGAGAATTGCATGATGAGAAGAAAGCCAATCCATGCCAAGAATAACATCAAGATCAATCAAAGGCAATGGTATCAATTCAGCCTCTAAAATGACATCTTTGATCTTCAATGGACAACCAAGGAATACTGAATCACGAATTAGACGCTCTCCAAGAGGGGTATGAACGATGATTCCAGGTGACAAATGAGAGATAGGATAATCTAAGATCGCAGTAAGATCATCTCGGATATAAGATCTATCAGAACCTGGGTCAAATAAAGCGTAGACCTGATGGTCTCCCACAAACACATGGCCTAAAGAAGCAATATTAGGTGAGATTGTGATTTAAAAAATTTGAAAAGATAGAATTTCTTACGAATGTTTTATTCGTAATCAAGTGGCATAACAAGGCGGGGTTAGATTTAGCATGTGAAAATACTCAAATTATAAATTACCTGTCACAACCTTCGAATCTGAGCGAGCCTCTTCTTGGGAAATATAAAATACTCTAGTTTGCTTCCTTCCTTGCATAGGTGATTGAGTACTAGGGCCGCTTGAGGCATCGGGCACTCTGGTAACTGCAGATCGAGTATCTCTGGGTGTAGAATATGTGAGTTTACCACGAAACTGACCAGAACCCTGACTGCTCGTTCCCATAAGCTGAGGACAAGAACTTCGCATATGCCCCGGCTGTCGACACTGAAAACATACTTGAGGAGCCTTACAGGGGCCGTCATGATATTTTAGGCAATTCTGGCACTTGCGATTTTCACCAACCGATCCAGAGACATTGCTCCCGCCTCTACTAAACTGCTCCCGAGGTTGAGGAAAACTAATAGATGCCGAACTTGGTGCGCCACGCGAAGATCCCACACCCCTATACACCTTCGATGCATTTCCTGGAAATGCGCTCCCTTGCCTTTTCTTTTGAGATCGTTCTGCAAGCTTATGTCTCGCCTGAACTAAACCTTCTACCCTCAGGGCTTCTTCTACGAGATCGTCAAGACTCTCGTACTTGTCTCCGGAATTGATGCGATCTCGAATATTTAAATTAAGACCATCTTCAAATCTCTTGCATAAGTCTCTCGTCGTATATGACTCAGGAGCGAATTCTCGCAATTCCAGAAATTTGCTTTCGTACTCAACGACCGACATAATGCCTTGAAAGAGGTTGAAGAACTCCTTTCTCTTCTGATCCTTGATGTACTGAGAGAAGTATCGATCTTTGAATCGTTCCACAAAGATAGCCCACGTAATAGTAACTGAAGATGTCTCTTTTAGATTCTGCCACCATCGTCGTGCATCTGGGCCTAGCAGCTTGGTCGCAATGACCACACGATAACATTCTTCAATCATCAAGGTGTCAAAGGTCTCTGTAATCTCCTTTAACCATGCCCCCCGCTTTAGAAGCATCTCTTGCACCGTCAAATTTTGAAGTCCCCATGTTTTCAACTGCTTTCACCAAATCAGGTATAAAAAGTGCACCTCGAGAAGCAGAACCTCCTAAAGCCATTTCTGGAGTAAAAACTGGTACATTAGATGTAGGTCGAATCGATTCATTAGCACG
>CM043006.1:647797-692434 GCA_023678885.1 Pogostemon cablin
GCATCATGATGAAGAAAATAAGATCAATGATGAAGAGAATATGCATCATGATGAAGAAAATGAGAATCATGATGAAGAAAATATGCATCATGATGAAGATAATATGCATCATGATAAAGAAAATATTAATATAATGAGCATCATGATGAAGGAAAGGAGCATCATGATGAAGGAAATGAGCATCATGATGAAAAAAATGAGCATCGTGTTGAAGAAAATATGCATCATGATGAAAATAATATGCATCGTGATGAAGAAAAAATATGCATCATGATGAAGAAAATGACCATCATGATGAAGAAAATATAAATCATGATGAACAAAATATGCATTATGATGAAGAAAATGAGCATCATGATGAGGAAAATATGAATCATGACGAAGAAAATAAACACAATGATGAAGAGAATATGCATCATGATGAAGAAAATGAGAATCATGATGAAGAAAATAAGCATCATGATGAAGAATATATTAAGATAATAAGCATCATGGTGAAGGAAATGAGCATCATGATGAAGAAAATATGAATCATAATGAAGAAAATGAGCATCATGATGAAGAAAATATGCATCATGATGAAGAAAATGATCATCATGATGAAGAGAATATGCATCATGATGAAGAAAATTTGAATCATGATGAAGAAAATGAGTATCATGATGAAGAAAATATTAAGAAAATGTGCATCATGATGAAGGAAATGAGCATCAGATGAAGAAAATGAGAATCATGATGAATGAAATTAGCATCACGATGAAGGAAATGAGCATCATGATGAAGAAAATATCCATCATGATGAGGAAAATATGCATCATTATTAAGAAAACATGCATCATTATGAAGAAAATATGCGTCATGATGAAAAAAACATCCATCATGATGAAGAAAATATGCATCATGAAAATGAAAATGAGCATCATGATAGAGGAAATGAACATTATAATGAAGGAAATGAGCATCACGATGAAGGAAATGAGCATCATGATGAAAAAAAATATGCATCATGATGAAGAAATTTTGCGTCAAAATGAAGAAAATGAGTATCATGATGAAGAAAATATGCATCATGATGAAGAAAATGTGCATCATGATGAAGGAAATGAACATCATGAAAAAGAAAATAAGCATCATGTTGAAGAAAATGTGCATCATGACAAAGATAATATCCATCATGATGAAGAAAATATGCATCATGATGAAGAAATGAACATCAAGATGAAGAAAATATACATCATGATGAAGAAAATATGCATTATGATTAAAAAAATGAGCATCATGATGACGAAAATAAGCATAATGATGACGAAAATTACCACAATGATGAATAGAATATGCATCATAATGAAGAAAATGAGAATCATGATGAAGAAAATAAGCATCATGATGAAGAAAATATGCATCATGATGAAGAAAATATTAAGATAATGAGCATCATGATGAAGGAAATGATAATCATGATAAACAAAATGAGCATCATGAAGAAGGAAATGAGCATCATGATGAAGAAAATATGCATCAAGATGAGTAAAATACGCATCATGATGAAGAAATTGAGCATCATGATGAAGAAAATGAGCATCATGATGAAGAAAATTTGCATCATGATGAAAAAAATTAGCATCATGATGAAGAAAATGAGCATCATAATGAAGAAAATATGCATCTTGATGTAGAAAATGAGCATCATGATGAAAAAAATATGCATCAAAATGAAGGAAATGAGCATCATAATGAAGAAAATGAGCATCATGGTGAATAAAATGTGAATCATGATGAAGATAATATGCATCATGATGAAGAAAATATGCATCATGATGAAGAAAATGAGCAATATGACGTAGAAAATATGCATCATGATGAAGAAAATAAGCACAATGATGAAGAGAATATGCATCATGATGAAGAAAATGAGAATCATGATGAAGAAAATATGCATCGTGATGAAGATAATATGCATCATGATAAAGAAAATATTAATATAATGAGCATCTTGATGAAGGAAAGGAGCATCATGATGAAGGAAAGGAGCATCATGATGAAGAAAATGAGCATCATGATGAAGAAAATTAGCATCATGTTGAAGGAAATGAGCATCATGATGAAAGAAATGAGCATCATAATGATGAAAATATGCTTCATGATGAAGAAAACATGCATCATGATGAATGAAATGAGCATCATGATGAAGAAAATATGCATCATGATGAAGAAAATGATCATCATGATGAAGAGAATATGCATCATGATGAAGAAAATTTGAATCATGATGAAGAAAATGAGCATCATGATGAAGAAAATATTAAGAAAATGTGCATCATGATGAAGGAAATGAGCATCAGATGAAGAAAATGAGAATCATGATGAATGAAATTAGCATCACGATGAAGGAAATGAGCATCATGATGAAGAAAATATCCATCATGATGAAGAAAATATGCATCATTATTAAGAAAATATGCATCATTATGAAGAAAATATGCGTCATGATGAAAAAAACATCCATCATGATGAAGAAAATGAATAATGATGAAGGAAATGTGCATCATGATGAAGGAAATGAACATCATGATATAGGAAATATACATCATGATGAAGAAAATAATCATCATGAGGAAGAAAATGTGCATCATGATGAAGAAAATGAGCATCATGATTAAGAAAATGAGCATCATGATGAAGAAAATATGCATCATGAAAATGAAAATGAGCATCATGATAGAGGAAATGAACTTCATAATGAAAGAAATGATCATCACGATGAAGGAAATGAGCATCATGATGAACAAAATATGCATCATGATGAAGAAATTTTGCATCAAGATGAAGAAAATGAGCATCATGATGAAATAAATATCCATCATGATAAAGAAAATGTGCATCATGATGAAGGAAATGAACATCATGAAAAAAAAATGAGCATCATGTTGAAGAAAATGTGCATCATGACGAAGATAATATCCATCGTGATGAAGAAAATATGCATCATGATGAAGAAATGAACATCATGATGAAGAAAATATACATCATGATGAAGAAAATATGCATTATGATGAAGAAAATATGCATCATGATGAAGAAAATTATCATCATGATGAATAAAATATGCATCATTATGAAGAAAATATGCATCATGATGAAAAAACATCAATCATGATGAAGAAAATGAGCATCATGATGAAGTAAATGAGCATCATGATGAAGGAAATGAACATCGTGATATTGGAAATATGAATCATAATGAAGAAAATAAGCATTATGAGGAAGAAAATGAGCCACATGACGTAGAAAATATGCATCATGATGAAGAAAATAAGCACAATGATGAAGAGAAATGCATCATGATGAAGAAAATTTGCATCATGATGAAGAGAATTAGCATCATGATGAAGAAAATTAGCATCATAATGAAGAAAATATGCATCTTGATGTAGAAAATGAGCATCATGATGAAAAAATATGCATCATAATGAAGGAAATGGGCATCATAATGAAGAAAATGAGCATCATGGTGAATAAAATGTGAATCATGATGAAGATAATGTGCATCATGATGAAGAAAATATGCATCATGATGAAGAAAATGAGCAACATGACGTAGAAAATATGCATCATGATGAAGAAAATAAGATCAATGATGAAGAGAATATGCATCATGATGAAGAAAATGAGAATCATGATGAAGAAAATATGCATCATGATGAAGATAATATGCATCATGATAAAGAAAATATTAATATAATGAGCATCATGATGAAGGAAAGGAGCATCATGATGAAGGAAATGAGCATCATGATGAAAAAAATGAGCATCGTGTTGAAGAAAATATGCATCATGATGAAAATAATATGCATCGTGATGAAGAAAAAATATGCATCATGATGAAGAAAATGACCATCATGATGAAGAAAATATAAATCATGATGAACAAAATATGCATTATGATGAAGAAAATGAGCATCATGATGAGGAAAATATGAATCATGACGAAGAAAATAAGCACAATGATGAAGAGAATATGCATCATGATGAAGAAAATGAGAATCATGATGAAGAAAATAAGCATCATGATGAAGAATATATTAAGATAATAAGCATCATGGTGAAGGAAATGAGCATCATGATGAAGAAAATATGAATCATAATGAAGAAAATGAGCATCATGATGAAGAAAATATGCATCATGATGAAGAAAATGATCATCATGATGAAGAGAATATGCATCATGATGAAGAAAATTTGAATCATGATGAAGAAAATGAGTATCATGATGAAGAAAATATTAAGAAAATGTGCATCATGATGAAGGAAATGAGCTTCAGATGAAGAAAATGAGAATCATGATGAATGAAATTAGCATCACGATGAAGGAAATGAGCATCATGATGAAGAAAATATCCATCATGATGAGGAAAATATGCATCATTATTAAGAAAACATGCATCATTATGAAGAAAATATGCGTCATGATGAAAAAAACATCCATCATGATGAAGAAATGAACATTATAATGAAGGAAATGAGCATCACGATGAAGGAAATGAGCATCATGATGAAAAAAAATATGCATCATGATGAAGAAATTTTGCGTCAAAATGAAGAAAATGAGTATCATGATGAAGAAAATATGCATCATGATGAAGAAAATGTGCATCATGATGAAGGAAATGAACATCATGAAAAAGAAAATAAGCATCATGTTGAAGAAAATGTGCATCATGACAAAGATAATATCCATCATGATGAAGAAAATATGCATCATGATGAAGAAATGAACATCAAGATGAAGAAAATATACATCATGATGAAGAAAATATGCATTATGATGAAAAAAATGAGCATCATGATGACGAAAATAAGCATAATGATGACGAAAATAACCACAATGATGAATAGAATATGCATCATAATGAAGAAAATGAGAATCATGATGAAGAAAATAAGCATCATGATGAAGAAAATATGCATCATGATGAAGAAAATATTAAGATAATGAGCATCATGATGAAGGAAATGATAATCATGATAAATAAAATGAGCATCATGAAGAAGGAAATGAGCATCATGATGAAGAAAATATGCATCAAGATGAGTAAAATACGCATCATGATGAAGAAATTGAGCATCATGATGAAGAAAATGAGCATCATGATGAAGAAAATTTGCATCATGATGAAAAAAATTAGCATCATGATGAAGAAAATGAGCATCATAATGAAGAAAATATGCATCTTGATGCAGAAAATGAGCATCATGATGAAAAAAATATGCATCAAAATGAAGGAAATGAGCATCATAATGAAGAAAATGAGCATCATGGTGAATAAAATGTGAATCATGATGAAGATAATATGCATCATGATGAAGAAAATATGCATCATGATGAAGAAAATGAGCAATATGACGTAGAAAATATGCATCATGATGAAGAAAATAAGCACAATGATGAAGAGAATATGCATCATGATGAAGAAAATGAGAATCATGATGAAGAAAATATGCATCGTGATGAAGATAATATGCATCATGATAAAGAAAATATTAATATAATGAGCATCTTGATGAAGGAAAGGAGCATCATGATGAAGGAAAGGAGCATCATGATGAAGAAAATGAGCATCATGATGAAGAAAATTAGCATCATGTTGAAGGAAATGAGCATCATGATGAAAGAAATGAGCATCATAATGATGAAAATATGCTTCATGATGAAGAAAACATGCATCATGATGAATGAAATGAGCATCATGATGAAGAAAATATGCATCATGATGAAGAAAATGATCATCATGATGAAGAGAATATGCATCATGATGAAGAAAATTTGAATCATGATGAAGAAAATGAGCATCATGATGAAGAAAATATTAAGAAAATGTGCATCATGATGAAGGAAATGAGCATCAGATGAAGAAAATGAGAATCATGATGAATGAAATTAGCATCACGATGAAGGAAATGAGCATCATGATGAAGAAAATATCCATCATGATGAAGAAAATATGCATCATTATTAAGAAAATATGCATCATTATGAAGAAAATATGCGTCATGATGAAAAAAACATCCATCATGATGAAGAAAATGAACATCATGATGAAGAAAATGAATAATGATGAAGGAAATGTGCATCATGATGAAGGAAATGAACATCATGATATAGGAAATATACATCATGATGAAGAAAATAATCATCATGAGGAAGAAAATGTGCATCATGATGAAGAAAATGAGCATCATGATTAAGAAAATGAGCATCATGATGAAGAAAATATGCATCATGAAAATGAAAATGAGCATCATGATAGTGGAAATGAACTTCATAATGAAAGAAATGATCATCACGATGAAGGAAATGAGCATCATGATGAACAAAATATGCATCATGATGAAGAAATTTTGCATCAAGATGAAGAAAATGAGCATCATGATGAAATAAATATCCATCATGATAAAGAAAATGTGCATCATGATGAAGGAAATGAACATCATGAAAAAAAAATGAGCATCATGTTGAAGAAAATGTGCATCATGACAAAGATAATATCCATCGTGATGAAGAAAATATGCATCATGATGAAGAAATGAACATCATGATGAAGAAAATATACATCATGATGAAGAAAATATGCATTATGATGAAGAAAATATGCATCATGATGAAGAAAATTATCATCATGATGAAGAAAATATGCATCATTATGAAGAAAATATGCATCATGATGAAAAAACATCAATCATGATGAAGAAAATGAGCATCATGATGAAGTAAATGAGCATCATGATGAAGGAAATGAACATCGTGATATTGGAAATATGAATCATAATGAAGAAAATAAGCATTATGAGGAAGAAAATGAGCCACATGACGTAGAAAATATGCATCATGATGAAGAAAATAAGCACAATGATGAAGAGAAATGCATCATGATGAAGAAAATGAGAATCATGATGAAGAAAATATGCATCATGATGAAGATAATATGCATCATGATAAAGAAAATATTAATATAATGAGCATCATGATGAAGGAAATAAGCATCATGATGAAGAAAATGAGCATCATGTTGAAGAAAATGTGCATCATGATGAAAATAATATGCATCGTGATGAAGAAAAAATATGCATCATGATGAAGAAAATGATCATCATGATGAAGAAAATATAAATCATGATGAAAAAATATGCATTATGATGAAGAAAATGAGCATCATGATGCATATTATGCATCATGATGAAGAAAATGAAAATCATGATGAAGAAAATAAGCATCATGATGAAGAATATATTAAGATAATAAGCATCATGGTGAAGGAAATGAGTATCATGATGAAGAAAATATGAATCATAATGAAGAAAATGAGCATCATGATGAAGAAAATGAGCATCATGATGAAGAAAATATGCATCATGAAAATGAAAATGAGCATCATTATAGAGGAAATGAACATCATAATGAAGGAAATGAGCATCACGATGAAGGAAATGAGCATCATGATGAAAAAAATATGCATCATGATGAAGAAATTTTGCATCAAGATGAAGAAAATGAGCATCATGATGAAGAAAATATGCATCATGATGAAGAAAATGTGCATCATGATGAAGGAAATGAACATCATGAAAAAGAAAATGAGCATCATGTTCAAGAAAATGTGCATCATGACAAAGATAATACCCATCATGATGAAGAAAATATGCATCATGATGAATTAATGAACATAAAGACGAAGAAAATATACATCATGATGAATAAAATATGCATTATGATGAAAAAAATGAGCATCATGATGATGAAAATAAGCATAATGATGACGAAAATAAGCACAGTGATGAATAGAATATGCATCATAATGAAGAAAATGAGAATCATGATGAAGAAAATAAGCATCATGATGAAGAAAATATTAAGATAATGAGCATCATGATGAAGGAAATGATAATCATGATAAAGAAAATGAGCATCATGAAGAAAGAAATGAGCATCATGATGAAGAAAATATGCATCAAGATGAATAAAATACTCATCCTGATGAAGAAATTGAGCATCATGATGAAGAAAATATGCATCATGATGAAGAAAATAAGCATCATGATGAAGAAAATTTGCATCATGATGAAGAAAATTAGCATCATGATGAAGAAAATGAGCATCATAATGAAGAAAATATACATCTTGATGTAGAAAATGAGCATCATAATGAAAAAAAATATGCATTAAAATGAAGGAAATGAGCATCATAATGAAGAAAATGAGCATCATGGTGAATAAAATGTGAATCATGATGAAGATAATATGCATCATGATGAAGAAAATATGCATCATGATGAAGAAAATGAGCAATATGACGTAGAAAATATGCATCATGATGAAGAAAATAAGCACAATGATGAAGAGAATATGCATCATGATGAAGAAAATGAGAATCATGATGAAGAAAAAATGCATCGTGATGAAGAATATATTAAGATAATAAGCATCATGGTGAAGGAAATGAGCATCATGATGAAGAAAATATGAATCATAATGAAGAAAATGAGCATCATGATGAAGAAAATATGCATCATGATGAAGAAAATGATCATCATGATGAAGAGAATATGCATCATGATGAAGAAAATTTGAATCATGATGAAGAAAATGAGTATCATGATGAAGAAAATATTAAGAAAATGTGCATCATGATGAAGGAAATGAGCATCAGATGAAGAAAATGAGAATCATGATGAATGAAATTAGCATCACGATGAAGAAAATGAGCATCATGATGAAGAAAATATCCATCATGATGAGGAAAATATGCATCATTATTAAGAAAATATGCATCATTATGAAGAAAATATGCGTCACGATGAAAAAAACATCCATCATGATGAAGAAAATATGCATCATGAAAATGAAAATGAGCATCATGATAGAGGAAATGAACATCATAATGAAGGAAATGAGCATCACGATGAAGGAAATGAGCATCATGATGAAAAAAAATATACATCATGATGAAGAAATTTTGCGTCAAAATGAAGAAAATGAGTATCATGATGAAGAAAATATGCATCATGATGAAGAAAATGTGCATCATGATGAAGGAAATGAACATCATGAAAAAGAAAATAAGCATCATGTTGAAGAAAATGTGCATCATGACAAAGATAATATCCATCATGATGAAGAAAATATGCATCATGATGAAGAAATGAACATCAAGATGAAGAAAATATACATCATGATGAAGAAAATATGCTTTATGATGAAAAAAATGAGCATCATGATGACGAAAATAAGCATAATGATGACGAAAATAACCACAATGATGAATAGAATATGCATCATAATGAAGAAAATGAGAATCATGATGAAGAAAATAAGCATCATGATGAAGAAAATATGCATCATGATGAAGAAAATATTAAGATAATGAGCATCATGATGAAGGAAATGATAATCATGATAAACAAAATGAGCATCATGAAGAAGGAATTGAGCATCATGATGAAGAAAATATGCATCAAGATGAATAAAATACGCATCATGATGAAGAAATTGAGCATCATAATGAAGAAAATGAGCATCATGATGAAGAAAATTTGCATCATGATGAATAAAATTAGCATCATGATGAAGAAAATGAGCATCATAATGAAGAAAATATGCATCTTGATGTAGAAAATGAGCATCATGATGAAAAAAATATGCATCAAAATGAAGGAAATGAGCATCATAATGAAGAAAATGAGCATCATGGTGAATAAAATGTGAATCATGATGAAGATAATATGCATCATGATGAAGAAAATATGCATCATGATGAAGAAAATGAGCAATATGACGTAGAAAATATGCATCATGATGAAGAAAATAAGCACAATGATGAAGAGAATATGCATCATGATGAAGAAAATGAGAATCATGATGAAGAAAAAATGCATCGTGATGAAGATAATATGCATCATGATAAAGAAAATATTAATATAATGAGCATCTTGATGAAGGAAAGGAGCATCATGATGAAGGAAAGGAGCATCATGATGAAGAAAATGAGCATCATGATGAAGAAAATTAGCATCATGTTGAAGGAAATGAGCATCATGATGAAAGAAATGAGCATCATAATGATGAAAATATGCTTCATGATGAAGAAAACATGCATCATGATGAATGAAATGAGCATCATGATGAAGAAAATGAGCATCATGATGAAGAAAATATGCATCATGATGAAGAAAATGATCATCATGATGAAGAGAATATGCATCATGATGAAGAAAATTTGAATCATGATGAAGAAAATGAGCATCATGATGAAGAAAATATTAAGAAAATGTGCATCATGATGAAGGAAATGAGCATCAGATGAAGAAAATGAGAATCATGATGAATGAAATTAGCATCACGATGAAGGAAATGAGTATCATGCTGAAGAAAATATCCATCATGATGAAGAAAATATGCATCATTATTAAGAAAATATGCATCATTATGAAGAAAATATGCGTCATGATGAAAAAAACATCCATCATGATGAAGAAAATGAACATCATGATGAAGAAAATGAATAATGATGAAGGAAATGTGCATCATGATGAAGGAAATGAACATCATGATATAGGAAATATACATCATGATGAAGAAAATAATCATCATGAGGAAGAAAATGTGCATCATGATGAAGAAAATGAGCATCATGATTAAGAAAATGAGCATCATGATGAAGAAAATATGCATCATGAAAATGAAAATGAGCATCATGATAGAGGAAATGAACTTCATAATGAAAGAAATGATCATCACGATGAAGGAAATGAGCATCATGATGAAAAAAATATGCATCATGATGAAGAAATTTTGCATCAAGATGAAGAAAATGAGCATCATGATGAAATAAATATCCATCATGATAAAGAAAATGTGCATCATGATGAAGGAAATGAACATCATGAAAAAAAAAATGAGCATCATGTTGAAGAAAATGTGCATCATGACGAAGATAATATCCATCGTGATGAAGAAAATATGCATCATGATGAAGAAATGAACATCATGATGAAGAAAATATACATCATGATGAAGAAAATATGCATTATGATGAAGAAAATATGCATCATGATGAAGAAAATTATCATCATGATGAAGAAAATATGCATCATTATGAAGAAAATATGCATCATGATGAAAAAACATCAATCATGATGAAGAAAATGAGCATCATGATGAAGTAAATGAGCATCATGATGAAGGAAATGAACATCATGATATTGGAAATATGAATCATAATGAAGAAAATAAGCATTATGAGGAAGAAAATGTGCAGCATGATGAAGAAAATGAGCCACATGACGTAGAAAATATGCATCATGATGAAGAAAATAAGCACAATGATGAAGAGAAATGCATCATGATGAAGAAAATGAGAATCATGATGAAGAAAATATGCATCATGATGAAGATAATATGCATCATGATAAAGAAAATATTAATATAATGAGCATCATGATGAAGGAAATAAGCATCATGATGAAGAAAATGAGCATTATGTTGAAGAAAATGTGCATCATGATGAAAATAATATGCATCGTGATGAAGAAAAAATATGCATCATGATGAAGAAAATGATCATCATGATGAAGAAAATATAAATCATGATGAAAAAATATGCATTATGATGAATAAAATGAGCATCATGATGCATATTATGCATCATGATGAAGAAAATGAAAATCATGATGAAGAAAATAAGCATCATGATGAAGAATATATTAAGATAATAAGCATCATGGTGAAGGAAATGAGCATCATGATGAAGAAAATATGAATCATAATGAAGAAAATGAGCATCATGATGAAGAAAATGAGCATCATGATGAAGAAAATATGCATCATGAAAATGAAAATGAGCATCATTATAGAGGAAATGAACATCATAATGAAGGAAATGAGCATCACGATGAAGGAAATGAGCATTATGATGAAAAAAAATGTGCATCATGATGAAGAAATTTTGCATCAAGATGAAGAAAATGAGCATCATGATGAAGAAAATATGCATCATGATGAAGAAAATGTGCATCATGATGAAGGAAATGAACATCATGAAAAAGAAAATGAGCATCATGTTCAAGAAAATGTGCATCATGACAAAGATAATACCCATCATGATGAAGAAAATATGCATCATGATGAATTAATGAACATCAAGACGAAGAAAATATACATCATGATGAATAAAATATGCATTATGATGAGAAAAATGAGCATCATGATGATGAAAATAAGCATAATGATGACGAAAATAAGCACAGTGATGAATAGAATATGCATCATAATGAAGAAAATGAGAATCATGATGAAGAAAATAAGCATCATGATGAAGAAAATATGCATCATGATGAAGAAAATATTAAGATAATGAGCATCATGATGAAGGAAATGATAATCATGATAAAGAAAATGAGCATCATGAAGAAAGAAATGAGCATCATGATGAAGAAAATATGCATCAAGATGAATAAAATACTCATCCTGATGAAGAAATTGAGCATCATGATGAAGAAAATATGCATCATGATGAAGAAAATGAGCATCATGATGAAGAAAATTTGCATCATGATGAAGAAAATTTGCATCATGATGAAGAAAATGAGCATCATAATAAAGAAAATATGCATCTTGATGTAGAAAATGAGCATCATAATGAAAAAAAATATGCATTAAAATGAAGGAAATGAGCATCATAATGAAGAAAATGAGCATCATGGTGAATAAAATGTGAATCATGATGAAGATAATATGCATCATGATGAAGAAAATATGCCTCATGAAGAAGAAAATGAGCAATATGTCGTATAAAATATGCATCATGAAGAAGAAAATAAGCACAATGATGAAGAGAATGTGCATCATGATGAAGAAAATGAGAATCATGATGAAGAAAATATGCATCATGATGAAGATAATATGCATCATGATAAAGAAAATATTAATATAATGAGCATCATGATGAAGGAAAGGAGCATCATGATGAAGGAAAGGAGCATCATGATGAAGAAAATGAGCATCATGATGAAGAAAATGAGCATCATGTTGAAGGAAATGAGCATCATGATGAAGGAAATGAGCATCATAATGATGAAAATATGCATCACGATGAAGAAAATATGCATCATGATGAAGGAAATGAGCATCACGATGAAGAAAATGAGCATCATGATGAAGAAAATATGCATCATGATGAAGAAAATGATCATCATGATGAAGAGAATATGCATCATGATGAAGAAAATTTGAATCATGATGAAGAAAATGAGCATCATGATGAAGAAAATATTAAGAAAATGTGCATCATGATGAAGGAAATGAGCATCAGATGAAGAAAATGAGAATCATGATGAATGAAATTAGTATCACGATGAAGGAAATGAGCATCATGATGAAGAAAATATCCATCATGTTTAAGAAAATATGCATCATTATTAAGAAAATATGCATCATTATGAAGAAAATATGCGTCATGATGAAAAAAACATCCATCATGATGAAGAAAATGAACATCATGATGAAGAAAATGAATAATGATGAAGGAAATGTGCATCATGATGATGGAAATGAACATCATGATATAGGAAATATGCATCATGATGAAGAAAATAATCATCATGAGGAAGAAAATGTGCATCATGATAAAGAAAATGAGCATCATGATGAAGAAAATGAGCATTATGAAGAAGAAAATATGCATCATGAAAATGAAAATGAGCATTATGATAGAGGAAATGAACATCATAATGAAGGAAATGAGCATCACGATGAAGGAAATGAGCATCATGATGAAAAAAAATATGCATCATGATGAAGAAATTTTGCGTCAAGATGAAGAAAATGAGCATCATGATGAAGAAAATATGCATCATGATAAAGAAAATGTGCATCATGATGAAGGAAATGAACATCATGAAAAAGAAAATAAGCATCATGTTAAGAAAATGTGCATCATGACAAAGATAATTTCCATCATGATGAAGAAAATATGCATCATGATGAAGAAAATATGCATTATGATGAAAAAAAATGAGCATCATGATGATGAAAATAAGCATAATGATGACGAAAATAACCACAATGATGAATAGAATATGCATCATAATGAAGAAAATGAGAATCATGATGAAGAAAATAAGCATCATGATGAAGAAAATATGCATCATGATGAAGAAAATATTAAGATAATGAGCATCATGATGAAGGAAATGATAATCATGATAAAGAAAATGAGCATCAAGAAGAAGGAAATGAGCATCATGATGAAGAAAATATGCATCAAGATGAATAAAATACGCATCATGATGAAGAAATTGAGCATCATGATGAAGATAATGAGCATCATGATGAAGAAAATTTGCATCATGATGAAGAAAATTAGCATCATGATGAAGAAAATGAGCATCATAATGAAGAAAATATGCATCTTGATGTAGAAAATGAGTATCATGATGAAAAAAATATGCATAAAATGAAGGAAATGAGCATCATAATGAAGAAAATGAGCATCATGGTGAATAAAATGTGAATCATGATGAAGATAATATGCATCATGATGAAGAAAATATGCATCATGATGAAGAAAATGAGCAATATGACGTAAAAAATATGCATCATGATGAAGAAAATAAGCACAATGATGAAGATAATATGCATCATGATGAAGAAAATGAGAATCATGATGAAGAAAATATGCATCATGATGAAGATAATATGCATCATGATAAAGAAAATATTAATATAATGAGCATCGTGATGAAGGAAAGGAGCATCATGATGAAGGAAAGGAGCATCACGATGAAGAAAATGAGCATCATGATGAAGAAAATGAGCATCATGTTGAAGGAAATGAGCATCATGATGAAAGAAATGAGCATCATAATGATGAAAATATGCTTCACGATGAAGAAAACATGCATCATGATGAATGAAATGAGCATCATGATGAAGAAAATGAGCATCATGATGAAGAAAATATGCATCATGATGAAGAAAATGATCATCATGATGAAGAGAATATGCATCATGATGAAGAAAATTTGAATCATGATGAAGAAAATGAGCATCATGATGAAGAAAATATTAAGAAAATGTGCATCATGATGAAGGAAATGATCATCGGATGAAGAAAATGAGAATCATGATGAATGAAATTAGCATCACGATGAAGGAAATGAGCATCATGATGAAGAAAATATCCATTATGATGAAGAAAATATGCATATTATGAAGAAAATATGCGTCATGATGAAAAAAACATCCATCATGATGATGAAAATGAACATCATGATGAAGAAAATGAATAATGATGAAGGAAATGTGCATCATGATGAAGGAAATGAACATCATGATATAGGAAATATGCATCATGATGAAGAAAATAATCATCATGAGGAAGAAAATGTGCATCATGATGAAGAAAATGAGCATCATGATTAAGAAAATGAGCATCATGATGAAGAAAATATGCATCATGAAAATGAAAATGAGCATCATGATAGAGGAAATGAACTTCATAATGAAGGAAATGAGCATCACGATGAAGGAAATGAGCATCATGATGAAAAAAATATGCATCATGATGAAGAAATTTTGCATCAAGATGAAAAAAATGAGCATCATGATGAAATAAATATGCATCATGATAAAGAAAATGTGCATCATGATGAAGGAAATGAACATCATGAAAAAAAAATGAGCATCATGTTGAAGAAAATGTGCATCATGACGAAGATAATATCCATCGTGATGAATAAAATATGTATCATGAGGAAGAAATGAACATCATGATGAAGAAAATATACATCATGATGAAGAAAATATGCATTATGATGAAGAAAATATGCATCATGATGAAGAAAATTATCATCATGATGAAGAAAATATGCATCATTATGAAGAAAATATGCATCATGATGAAAAAACATCAATCATGATGAAGAAAATGAGCATCATGATGAAGTAAATGAGCATCATGATGAAGGAAATGAACATCATGATATTGGAAATATGCATCATAATGAAGAAAATAAGCATTTGAGGAAGAAAATGTGCAGCATGATGAAGAAAATGAGCAACATGACGTAGAAAATATGCATCATGATGAAGAAAATAAGCACAATGATGAAGAGAAATGCATCATGATGAAGAAAATGAGAATCATGATGAAGAAAATATGCATCATGATAAAGAAAATATTAATATAATGAGCATCATGATGAATGAAATAAGCATCATGATGAAGAAAATGAGCATCATGTTTATAATATCTTAGTTCAACTAGATTTTTTTAGAAAGCCCAAAACCTATTTATTTATTTTTATAGCCCAAAAGGCCAGCCCAATTAAGCCCAACTAGATTTTTTTTAGAAAGCCCAAAACCTATTTATTTATTTTTATAGCCCAAAAGGCCAGCCCAATCAAGCCCAACTAGATTTTTTTAGAAAGCCCAAACTTATTTATTTATTTATTTTGTGGCCCAAAGTTTCAGCCCACTTAAATGGCCTGATATATAATTAGAAAGGCTAAAGTTAAAAAAAAAAGAGAGAAGAACGGGAGAAGAAAAGCAAAAGAGGGGAAAGAAAAGAGTGAAGAGGAGAAACCCTTGTTGATCAAATTCTCCCTTACAACCCTCATCCTAGGTGGTTTCTAAGTGGTTTTGAGGTAAGTGGTGTGTGAATTAAGCTTCCTTCT
This sequence comes from Pogostemon cablin, assembly GCA_023678885.1. Classification (NCBI taxonomy): domain Eukaryota; kingdom Viridiplantae; phylum Streptophyta; class Magnoliopsida; order Lamiales; family Lamiaceae; genus Pogostemon; species Pogostemon cablin. The sequence goes on from CM043006.1 coordinate 664,526, forward strand.
TCCATGATTTTGTAATTTTGTGGGGTTTTTCTTTTTGGTATGTGGGTAATTTGCAGACTGTTCGAACTGATTTTGACATACCTATTGCCCTCGAAAGATTGCAAACTTAATTTCTTACGTAGCTGAACTCGTTAGCTTTCCGTAGCCACTTGAAACGCCTCAATCCGATTATTCTACAATTAGTTATGATTTTTCTCGTAAACTGCCGCTAGCTGGAAAATTTCAGAATTTTTATGTCGAATTCAAACTTATTTTCTATCGTTTCGTTTAGTTAATCTATTGAAACGGGTTATGTGGGATTGGGAACTGATGTTAAGGAGTTACATGCCATTTTTATTTAATATCGACTCGTTCGAACTCGATTAGGATTTGTTTTTAGCAATGAAAGGGATGTTAACGCTAATAGTTAGTTATATTTAATTTGTCTTTAATTGCTCATCTCCTTTCTAGGTAAAGAACCATCGACGAAGGGCAAGGGACCGACTTCAGATTCCGGAGAGAGTTAATCACTTCCTTGTGAGTTGATAATTCGGGAACGCCTTCTCTTGTGGGAAGTGTGGACTCTCGATAAATGTGCATTTATTTTAGTTTTAGTTAATTGATAAGAAAATTATTTGGTATTATGTTATGTGGTAAAGAGCCTGATTGGCTCGATTGCTCTGGTTAGAGTCATGTTAGCCATTTTATGAGTATTATTGATTTCTGGTTATTCTTGTGTGCCAATTAAGACTCTAATTTGAGTCGTTATTCATCTTATGATGCACATGCATATGTATGCCTGGTACCAAGGTTAAGTAGCCCGAATTGGTCACGGTTCGGGTGAGTTGGAGCGACATTGATTAAGTAGCCCGAATTTGTCGCGGTTCGGGTGAGTTAGAGTGACAACCAAGTTGCCCGTGATTGGCAAACCTGGGTGAGTTAGATCTAACGGGGCACCTGTCCATTTGCCAAATTCTGATACTCTGGAGGGTGATCGTTAGATGGATCAGTCTATTATAGGCTCAGTCAACATCACCGGTGTGGGACATGCATATCATATATGTTTATATGTTTGATCATTTCAAGTATTCACGTCGATATTGAATTGTGAACTTTAGCACTTGTCGTATTGAGAAAGAATATTAATGTGCATTTTATCTAGAGTAACGGTGACGGGCTTGGACTGTCTCTCGATGGAGAGCTCAGTCCGAGGAGGATATTGACTACCCACGCGTCTTTTATGTGATAACATGTTGTTTGAACTAATTTTGTTATTCGTAAATGTGCACTAAGGTTTTTATTTTCATTAATATGTATACTGAGTGAGAAATAGTTATTGTGGGACGAAATGTGGGATTTTATGTTATGAACCGCGAGTGGAATACATGCTTCGTATAAGGGTCGGGGTGACCGGCTTATCACCTCACTAAGCTAGTGGTTTTGCTCACCCCCATCATTCTTTCCTTTTCAGGCTGTTGATATCGTTTTGGTTGGAGGTTTTCCTATCGTTTGCTCGTCATCCAATCCGTGTTTTGGGTACTTTCTCTTTTATGTAAATTGACGGATTCATTGGCGAGATTGTATAGTTTATATTTGGTGACCCCCTTGATGTTCTTTTTGTACCTTCGCGATGTTATATTGTTCATGTATATTTTCTTTAAACTAAGTTACACCGTTGTATTTTGTACCTTTGTAAATCCTTGTTGATACGTTTTGAGATGATGTCCTCGGGTTGTACCCGTTGTTATCAGTTGTTCAGCTCTACAGGTACTTGATAGCAAGCCTTACGTTTTCTATAAACTTTGTGGAGTGGAGTGCACCCATTCTGCGAAATTTATGGTTAACGTGGCGGTTGTCGCGTTCTGTCTGGGGTCGGGGCGTGACAATGTTGAAGAAAATGTGCATCATGATGAAAATAATATGCATCGTGATGAAGAAAAAATATGCATCATGATGAAGAAAATGACCATCATGATGAATAAAATATAAATCATGATGAAAAAATATGCATTATGATGAAGAAAATGAGCATCATGATGCATATTATGCATCATGACGAAGAAAATGAGAATCATGATGAAGAAAATAAGCATCATGATGAAGAATATATTAAGATAATAAGCATCATGGTGAAGGAAATGAGCATCATGATGAAGAAAATATGAATCATAATGAAGAAAATGAGCATCATGATGAAGAAAATGAGCATCATGATGAAGAAAATATGCATCATGAAAATGAAAATGAGCATCATTATAGAGGAAATGAACATCATAATGAAGGAAATGAGCATCACGATGAAAGAAATGAGCATCATGATGAAAAAAAATATGCATCATGATGAAGAAATTTTGCATCAAGATGAAGAAAATGAGCATCATGATGAAGAAAATATGCATCATGATGAAGAAAATGTGCATCATGATGAAGGAAATGAATATCATGAAAAAGAAAATGAGCATCATGTTGAAGAAAATGTGCATCATGACAAAGATAATACCCATCATGATGAAGAAAATATGCATCATGATGAATAAATGAACATCAAGATGAAGAAAATATACATCATGATGAAGAAAATATGCATTATGATGAAAAAAATGAGCATCATGATGATGAAAATAAGCATAATGATGACCAAAATAAGCACAATGATGAATAGAATATGCATCATAATGAAGAAAATGAGAATCATGATGAAGAAAATAAGCATCATGATGAAGAATATATGCATCATGATGAAGAAAATATTAAGATAATGAGCATCATGATGAAGGAAATGATAATCATGATAAAGAAAATGAGCATCATGAAGAAAGAAATGAGCATCATGATGAAGAAAATATGCATCAAGATGAAAAAAAATACTCATCATGATGAAGAAATTGAGCATCATGATGAAGAAAATATGCATCATGATGAAGAAAATGAGCATCATGATGAAGAAAATTTGCATCATGATGAAGAAAATTAGCATCATGATGAAGAAAATGAGCATCATGATGAAAAAAATATGCATAAAATGAAGGAAATGAGCATCATAATGAAGAAAATGAGCATCATGGTGAATAAAATGTGAATCATGATGAAGATAATATGCATCATGATGAAGAAAATATGCATCATGATGAAGAAAATGAGCAATATGACGTAGAAAATATGCATCATGATGAAGAAAATAAGCACAATGATGAAGAGAATATGCATCATGATGAAGAAAATGAAAATCATGATGAAGAAAATATGCATTATGATGAAGATAATATGCATCATGATAAAGAAAATATTAATATAATGAGCATCTTGATGAAGGAAAGGAGCATCATGATGAAGGAAAGGAGCATCACGATGAAGAAAATGAGCATCATGATGAAGAAAATGAGCATCATGTTGAAGGAAATGAGCATCATGATGAAAGAAATGAGCATCATAATGACGAAAATATGCTTCACGATGAAGAAAACGTGCATCATGATGAAGAAAATGAGCATCATGATGAAGAAAATATGCATCATGATGAAGAAAATGATCATCATGATGAAGAGAATATGCATCATGATGAAGAAAATTTGAATCATGATGAAGAAAATGAGCATCATGATGAAGAAAATATTAAGAAAATGTGCATCATGATGAAGGAAATGAGCATCAGATGAAGAAAATGAGAATCATGATGAATGAAATTAGCATCACGATGAAGGAAATGAGCATCATGATGAAGAAAATATCCATCATGATGAAGAAAATATGCATCATTATTAAGAAAATATGCATCATTATGAAGAAAATATGCGTCATGATGAAAAAAACATCCATCATGATGAAGAAAATGAACATCATGATGAAGAAAATGAATAATGATGAAGGAAATGTGCATCATGATGAAGGAAATGAACATCATGATATAGGAAATATGCATCATGATGAAGAAAATAAGCATCATGAGGAAGAAAATGTGCATCATGATAAAGAAAATGAGCATCATGATGAAGAAAATGAGCATCATGATGAAGAAAATATGCATCATGAAAATGAAAATGAGGATCATGATAGAGGAAATGAACATCATAATGAAGGAAATGAGCATCACGATGAAGGAAATGAGCATCATGATGAAAAAAAATATGCATCATGATGAAGAAATTTTGCATCAAGATGAAGAAAATGAGCATCATGATGAAGAAAATGTGCATCATGACAAAGATAATATCCATCATGATGAAGAAAATATGCATCATGATGAAGAAATGAACATCAAGATGAAGAAAATATACATCATGATGAAGAAAATAAGCATAATGATGATGAAAATAAGCATAATGATGACGAAAATAAGCACAATGATGAATATAATATGCATCATAATGAAGAAAATGAGAATCATGATGAAGAAAATAAGCATCATGATGAAGAAAATATGCATTATGATGAAGAAAATATTAAGATAATGAGCATCACGAGGAAGGAAATGATAATCATGATAAAGAAAATGAGCATCATGAAGAAGGAAATGAGCATCATGATGAAGAAAATATGCATCAAGATAAAGAAAATATGCATCATGATGAAGAAAATGAGCATCATGATGAAGAAAATGAGCATCATGATGAAAAAAATTTGCATCATGATGAAGAAAATGAGCATCATGATGAAGAAAATTAGCATCATGATGAAGAAAATGAGCATCATAATGAAGAAAATATGCATCTTGATGTAGAAAATGAGCATCATGATGAAAAAATATGCATCATAATGAAGGAAATGAGCATCATAATGAAGAAAATGAGCATCATGGTGAATAAAATGTGAATCATGATGAAGATAATATGCATCATGATGAAGAAAATGAGCAACATGACATAGAAAATATGCATCGTGATGAAGAAAATAAGCACAATGATGAAGAGAATGTGCAGCATGATGAAGAAAATGAGAATCATGATGAAGAAAATATGCATCATGATGAAGATAATATGCATTTTGATAAAGAAAATATTAAGATAATGAGCATCATGATGAAGGAAATGAGCATCATGATGAAGAAAATATGAATCATGATGAAGAAAATGAGCATCATGATGAAGAAAATGAGCATTATATTGAAGGAAATGAGCATCATGATGAAGGAAATGAGCATCGTAATGATGAAAATATGCATCATGATGAAGAAAATATGCATCATGATGAAGAAAATGAGCATCATGATGAAGAAAATGAGCATCATGATTAAGAAAATATGCATCATGAAGAAGAAAATGATCATCATGATGAAGAGAATATGCATCATGATGAAGAAAATTTGAATCATGATGAATAAAATGAGCATCATGATGAAGAAAATATTAAGAAAATGTGCATCATGATGAAGGAAATGAGCATCATGATGAAGAAAATGAGAATCATGATGAATGAAATTAGCATCACGATTAAGGAAATGAGCATCATGATGAAGAAAATATCCATCATGATGAAGAAAATATGCATCATTATTAAGAAAATATGCATCATTATGAAGAAAATATGTGTCATGATGAAAAAAACATCCATCATGATGAAGAAAACGAACATCATGATGAATAAAATGAATAATGATGAAGGAAATGAACATCATGATATAGGAAATATGCATCGTGATGAAGAAAATAAGCATCATGAGGAAGAAAATGCGCATCATTTTGAAGAAAATGAGCATCATGATGGAGAAAATGAGCATCATGATGAAAAAAATATGCATCATGAAAATGAAAATGAGCATCATGATAGAGGAAATGAACATCATAATGAATGAAATGAGCATCACGATGAAGGAAATGAGCATCATGATGAAAAAAATATGCATCATGATGAAGAAATTTTGCATCAAGATGATGAAAATGAGCACACGATGAAGAAAATATGCATCATGATGAAGAAAATGTGCATCATGATGAAGGAAATGAATATCATGAAAAAGAAAATGAGCATCATGTTAAAGAAAATGTGAAACATGACGAAGATAATATGCATCGTGATGAAGAAAATATGCAACATGATGAAGAAATGAACATCATGATGAATAAAATATAAATCATGATGAAGAAAATATGCATTATGATGAAAAAATGAGCATCATGATGATGAAAATAAGCATAATGATGAAGAAAATAGGCACAATGATGAATATAATATGCATCATAATGAAGAAAATGAGAATCATGATGAAGAAAATAAGCATCATGATGAAGAAAATATGCATCATGATGAAAAAAATATTAAGATAATGAGCATCATGATGAAGGAAATGATAATCATGATGAAGAAAATGAACATCATGAAGAAGGAAATGGACATCATGATGAAGAAAATATGCATCAAGATGAATAAAATATGCATCATGATGAAGAAAATGAGCATCATGATGAAGGAAATGAGCATCTTGATGAAGAAAATGAGCATCATGAGGAAGAAAATGTGCATCATGATGAAGAAAATGAGCATCATGATGAAGAAAATATACATCATGAAAATGAAAATGAGCCTCATGATAGTGGAAATGAACATCATAATGAAGGAAATGGGCATTATGATGAAATAAAATATGCATCATGATGAAGAAAATATGCATCAAGATGAAGAAAATGAGCATCACGATGAAGAAAATATGCATCATGATGAAGAAAATGAGCATCATGATGAAGTAAATGAACATCATGAAGAAGAAAATGAGCATCATGTTGAAGAAAATGTGCATCATGATGAAGATAATATGCATCGTGTTGAAGAAAATATGCATCATGATGAAGAAATGAACATCATGATGATGAAAAAAATATGCATTATGATGAAAAAATGAGCATCATGATGATGAAAATAAGCATAATGAAGAAGAAAATAAGCACAATGATGAATAGAATATGCATCATAATGAAGAAAATGAGAATCATGATGAAAAAAATAAGCATCGTGATGAAGAAATTATGCAACACGTTGAAGAAAATATTAAGATAATGAGCATTATGATGAAGGAAATGAGAATCATGATGAAGAAAATGAGCATCATGATGAAGAAAATGAGAATCATGACGAAGAAAATATGAATCATGATGAATTAAATTAGCATCATGATGAAGAAAAATGAGCATCATGATGAAGAAAATATGCATCAAGATGAATAAAATATGCATCATGATGAATGAAATGAGCATCTAGATGAAGAAAATGAGCATCATGATGAAGAAAGTATGCATCATGGTGAAGAAAATTTGCATCATGATAAAGAAAATGAGCTTCATAATGAAGAAAATATGCATATTGATGAAGAAAATGAGCATCATGATGAAGAAAATATGCATCATAATGAAGGAAATGAGCATCATAATGTAGAAAATGAGCATCATGGTGAATAAAATGTACATCATGATGAAGATAATATGCATAATGATGAAGAAAATATGCATCATGATGAAGAAAATGAGCATCATGATGTAAAAAATATGCATCATCATAAGGAAAATAAGCAGAATGATGAAGAGAATATGCATCATGATGAAGAAAATGAGATTCATGATGAAGAAAATAAGCATCTTGATGAAGAAAATATTCATCCTGATGAAGAAAATTTTAAAATAATGAGCATCATGATGTAGGAAATGAGCATCATGATGAAGAAAATATGAATCATGAAGAATAAAATGAACATCATGATGAAGAAAATGAGCATCATGATGAAGGAAATGAGCATCATGATGAAGGAAATGTGCATCATGATGAAGAAAATATGCATCATGATGAAGGAAATGAGCATCATGATTAAGAAAATGAGTATCATGATGAAGGAAACGAGCATCATGATGAAGAAAATATGTATCATGATGAAGAAAATATGCGTCATGATGAAGGAAATGAGCATCATGATGAAGAAAATGAGCATCATGATGAAGAAAATATGTATCGTGATGAAAAAAATTAGCATCATTATGAAGATAATGAGCATCATAATGAAGAAAATATGCATCTTGATGAAGAAAATGAACATCGTGACGAAGAAAATATGCATCATAATGAAGGAAATCAGCATCATAATGAAGAAAATGAGCATCATAGTGAATAAAATGTGCATCATGAGGAAGAAAATATGCATCATGATGAAGAAAATGAGCATCATGATGAAGAAAATATGCATCATGACTAAGAAAATGAGCATTACGATGAAGAAAATACGCATCATTATGAAGAAAATATGCACCGTGATGAAAAAAATATTTATCATGATGAAAAAAATGAGCGTCATGATGAAGAAAATGAGTATCATGATGAAAAAAATGTTCATCATGATGAAAAAAATATTAAGATAATGAGCACCATGATGAAGGAAATGAGCATCATGATAAAGAAAATATGAATCATGATGAAGAAAATGAGCATCATGATGAAGAAAATAAGCATCTTGATGAAGAAAATATTCATCCAGATGAAGAAAATGAGCATCATGATGAAGGAAATGAGCATCATGATGAAGAAAATGAGCATCATGATGAAGAAAATATGCATCGTGATTAAGAAAATTTGCATCATGATGAAGAAAATTATCATCATGATGAAGAAAATTAGCATGATAATGAAGAAAATATGCATCTTGATGAAGAAAATGAGCATCATGATTAAGAAAATATGCATCATAATGAAGGAAATGAGCATCATGGTGAATAAAATCTGTATCATGATGAAGATAATATGCATCATGATGAAGAAGCTATGCATCATGATAAAGAAAATGAGCAACATGACGTAGAAAATATGCATCATGATGAAGAAAATATTCACAATGATGATGAGAATATGCATCACGATGAAGAAAATATGCATCATGATGAAAAAAATGTGCATCATGACAAAGGAAATGAACATCATGATGATGAAAATGAGCATCATGTTGAAGAAAATGTGCATGATGATGAAGATAATATGCATCGTGATGAAGAAAATATTCGTCATGATGAAGAAAATGACCACCATGATGAAGAAAATATACACCATGATGAAGAAAATGAGCATCATGATGAAGAAAATGAGCATCATGAGGAAGAAAATATGAATCATGATGATTTAAATGAGCATCATATTGAAGAGAATATGCATCATGATGAAGAAAATTAGAATCATGATGAAGAAAATGAGTATCATGATGAAGAAAATGAGTATCATTATGAAGAAAATATTAAGAAACTGAGCATCATGATGAAGTAAATGAGCATCATGATGAAGAAAATGAGCATCATGATAAATGAAATTAGCATCACGATGAAGGAAATGAGCATCATGGTGAAAAAAATATCCATCATGATGAAAAAAATATGCAATATTATAAAGAAAATATGCATCATTATGAAGAAAAATTGCATCATGATGAAAAAAATCCATCATGATGAAGAAAATGAGAATAATGATGAATGAAATGAGCATCATGATGAAGGAAATGAACATCATGATATAGGAAATATGCATCTTGATGAAGAAAATAAGCATCATGAGGAAGAAAATGTGCATCATGATGGAGAAAATGAGCATCATAATGAAGAAAATAAGCATCATGATGAAGAAAATTTCCATCATGATGAAGAAAATTAGCATCATGATAGAGGAAATGATCATCATAATGAAGAAAATGAGCATCACGATGAAGGAAATGAGCATCATGATGAAAAAAAAATGCATCATGATGAAGAAAATATGCATTAAGATGAAGAAGAAAATATGCATCATGGTGATGAAAATGTGCATCATGATGAAGGAAATGAACATCATGATGAAGAAAATGAGCATCATGTTGAAGAAAATGTGCATCATGATGAAGATAATAAGCATCGTGATGAAGAAAATATGCATCATGATTAAGAAAATGACCATCATGATGAAGAAAATATAAATCATGAAGAAGAAAATATGCATTATGATGAAGAAAATGAACATCATGATATAGGAAATATGCATCATGATGAAGAAAATGAGAATCATGATGAAAAAATAAGCATCATGATGAAGAAAATATGCATCATGATGAAGAAAATATTAAGATAATGAGCAACATGACGAAGGAAATGGGAATCATGATGAAGAAATTGAGCATTGTGATGAAGGAAATGAGCATCATGGTGAAGGAAATGATCATCATGATGAAGAAAATATGCATCAAGATGAATAAAATATGCATCATGATTAAGAAAATGAACATCATGATGAAGGAAATGAGCATCTTGATGAAGAAAATGAGCATTATAATAAAGAAAGTATGCATCATGATGTAGAAAATTTGCATCATGGTGAAGAAAATTTGCATCATGATGAATAAAGTGAGCATCATAATGAAGAAAATATGCATATTGATGAAGAAAATGAGCATCATGATGAAAAAAAATTGCATCATAATGAAGAAAATGAGCATCATAATGAAGAAAATGAGCATCATGGTGAATAAAATGTGCATCATGATGAAGATATTATGCATCATGATGAAGAAAATGTGCATCATGATGAAGAAAATATGCATCATGATGTAGAAAATATGCGTCATCATAAGGAAAATAAGCAGAATTGTGAATAGAATATGCAACACGATGAAGAAAATGAGAATCATGATGAAGGAAATAAGCATGATGATGAAGGAAAATATACACCATGAAAATGAAAATGAGCATCATGATTGAGAAAATGAAAATCATAATGAAGGAAATGAGCATCACGATGAAGGAAATGAGAATTATGATAAAAAAAATGCATCATGATGAAAAAATATTCATCAAGATGAAGAAAATGAGCATCATGATGAAGAAAATATGCATCATGATGAAGAAAATGTGCATCTTGATGAAGGAAATGAACATCATGATGAAGAAAATGAGCATCGTGTAGAAGAAAATGTGCATCATGATGAGGATAATATGGATCGTGATGAAGAAAATATGCATCATGATGTAGAAAATGACCATCATGGTGAAGAAAATATACATCATGATTAAGAAAATACGCATTATGATGAAGAAAGTGAGCATCATGATGAATAAAATATGTATCATGATGAAGAAAATAAGCACAATGATGAATAGAATATGCATCATGATGAAGAAAATGAGAATCGTGATGAAGAAAATAAGCATAATAATGAAGAAAATACGCATCATGATGAAGAAAATATTAAGATAATGAGCATCATGATGTAGGAAATGAGAATCGTGATAAAGAAAATTAGCATCATAATGAAGGAAATGAGCATCATGATGAAGGAAATGAGCATTATGATGAAGAAAATATGCATCAAGATGAAGAAAATGAGCATCATGATGAAGAAAATAAGCATCTTGATGAAGAAAATATGCATCATGAAAATGAAAATGAGCATCATGATAGAGGAAATGAAGATCATAATGAAGGAAATGAGCATCACGATGAAGGAAATGAACATCATGATGAAAAAAATATGCATCATGATGAAGAAAATATGCATTAAGATGAAGAAAATGAGCAACATGATGAAGAAAATATGCATCATGATGATGAAAATGTGCATCATGATGAAGGAAATGAACAACATGATGAAGAAAATGAGCATCATGTTGAAGATAATGATCATCATGATGAAGATAATATGCATCGTGATGAATAAAATATGCATCATGATGAAGAAAATGACCATCATGATGAAGAAAATATATATCGTGATGAAGAAAATATGCATTATGATGAAGAAAATGAGCATCATGATGAAGAAAATAAGCACAATGATGAATAAAATATGCATCATTATGAAGAAAATGAGAATCATGATGAAAAAAATATGCATTATGATGAATAAAATATGCATCATGATGAAGAAAATATTAAGATAATGAGCCTCATGATGAAGGAAATGACAATCATGATGAAGAAATTGAGCATCGTGATAAAGGGAATGAGCATCATGATGAAGGAAATAAGCATCATGATGAAGAGATTATGCATCAAGATGAATAAAATATGCATCATGATTAAGAAAATGAGCATCATGATGAAGTAAATGAGCATCTTGATGAAGAAAATGAGCATCATAATGAAGAAAGTATGCATCATGATAAAGCAAATTTGCATCATGGGGAAGAAAATTTGCATCATGATGAATAAAGTGAGCATCATAATGAAGAAAATATGCATATTGATGAAGAAAATGGGCATCATGATGAAGAAAAAATTGCATCATAATGAAGAAAATGAGCATCAAAATGAAGAAAATGAGCATCATGGGGAATAAAATGTGCATCATGATGAAGATAATATGCATCATGATGTAGAAAGTATGCGTCATCATAAGGAAAATAAGCAAAATGATGAAGAGAATATGTATCATGATGAAGAAAATATGCATCATGATGAAGGAAATGAGCATCATGATGAAGGAAAAGAGCATCATGATGTAGAAAATATGCATCATGAAAATGAAAATGAGCATCATGATAGAGGAAATGAAAATCATAATGAAGGAAATGAGCATCACGATGAAGGAAATGAGCATTATGATGAAAAAATTCATCATAATGAAAAAATATACATCAAGATGAAGAAAATGAGCATCATGATGAAGAAAATGTGCATCATGATGAAGGAAATGAACATCATGATGAAGAAAATGAGCATCATGTTGAAGAAAATGTGCATCATGATGAGGATAATATACATCGTGATGAAGAAAATATGCATCATGATGTAGAAAATGACCATCATGATGAAGAAAATATACATCATGATTAAGAAAATAAACATTATGATGAAGAAAGTGAGCCTCATGATGAATAAAATATGCTTCATGATGAAGAAAATAAGCAAAATGATGAATAGAATATGCATCATGATGAAGAAAATGAGAATCATGATGAAGAAAATAAGCATCATGATGAAGAAAAAATATGCATCATGACGAAGAAAATATTTAGATTATGAGCATCATGATGTAGGAAATGAGAATCATGATGAAGAAAATTAGCATCATAATGAAGAAAATGAGCATCATGATGAAGGAAATGGGCATCATGATGAAGAAAATATGCATCAAGATGAAGAAAATGAGCATCATGATGAAGAAAATAAGCATCATGATGAAGAAAATATGCATCATGAAAATGAAAATGAGCATCATGATAGAGGAAATGAACATCATAATGAAGGAAATGAGCATCACGATGAAGGAAATGAGCATCATGATGAAAAAAATATGCATCATGATGAAGAAAATATGTATTATGATGAAGAAAATGAGCAACATGATGAAGAAAATATACATCTTGAAGATGAAAATGTGCATCATGATGAAGGAAATGAACATCATGATGAAGAAAATGAGCATCATGTTGAAGAAAATGTGCATCATGATGAAGATAATATGTATCGTGATGATGAAAATACACATCATGATGAAGAAAATGAGCATCATGATGTAGAAAATATACATCGTGATGAAGAAAATATGCATTATAATGAAGAAAATGAGCATCATGATGAAGAAAATATGCATAATGATGAAGAAAATGAGCACAATGATGAATAAAATATGCATCATGATGAATAAATGAGAATCATGATGAAAATATTAAGGATAATGAGCATCATGATAAAATATGCATCATGATGAAGAAAATATTAAGATAATGAGCATCATGATGAAGGAAATGAGAATCATGATGAAGAAATTGAGAATCGTGATAAAGGAAATGAGCATCATGATGAAGGAAATGAGCATCATGATGAAGAAAATATGCATCAAGATGAATAAAATATGCATCATGATTAAGAAAATGAGCATCATGATGAAGGAAATGAGCATCTTGATGAAGAAAATGAGCATCATAATGAAGAAAGTATGCATCATGATGAAGAAAATTTGCATCATGGTGAAGAAAATTTGCATCATGATGAATAAAGTGAGCATCATAATGAAGAAAATATGCATATTGATGAAGAAAATGAGCATCATGATGAAGAAAAATTGCATCATAATGAAGAAAATGAGCATCATGGTGAATAAAATGTGCATCATGATGAAGATAATATGCATAATGATGAAAAAAATATGCATCATGATGAAGAAAAGATGCATCATGATGTAGAAAATATGCGCCATCATAAGGAAAATAAGCAGAATGATGAAGAGAAAATGCATCATGATGAAGAAAATAAGCATCATGACGAAGGAAATGAGCATCATGATCAATGAAATGAGCATCTTGATGAAGAAAATGAGCATCATAATGAAGAAAGTATGCATCATGATGAAGAAAATTTGCATCATGGTGAAGAAAATTTGCATCATGATGAATAAAGTGAACATCATAATGAAGAAAATATGCATATTGATGACGAAAATGAGCATCATGATGAAGAAAAATTGCATCATAATAAAGAAAATGAGCATCATAATGATGAAAATGAGTATCATGGTGAATAAAATGTGCATCATGATGAAGATAATATGCATCATGATTAAGAAAATGTGCATCATGATAAAGAAAATATGCATCATCATAAGGAAAATAAGCAGAATGATGAAGAGAATATGCATCATGATGAAGAAAATATGCATCATGATGAAGAAAATAAGCATCATGACGAAGAAAATTTGCATCCTAAAGAAGAAATATGCAACATGATGAAGGAAATGAGCATCATGATGAAGGAAATGAGCATCATGATGAAGAAAATATGCATCATGAAAATGAAAATGAGCATCATGATAGAGGAAATGAACATCGTAATGAAGGAAATGAGCATCACGATGAAGGAAATGAGCATTATGATGAAGAAAATATGCATCATGATGAAGAAAATGTGCATCATGATGAAGGAAAGGAACATCATGATGAAGAAAATGAGCATCATGTTGAAGAAAATATGCATCATGATGAGGATAATATGCATCGTGATGAAGAAAATATGCATTATGATGTAGAAAATGACCATCATGATGAAGAAAATATAGATCATGATGAAGAAAATACACATTATGATGAAGAAAATGTGCATCATGATGAATAAAATATGCATCATGATGAAGAAAATAAGCACAATGATGAATAGAATATGCATCATGATGAAGAAAATGAGAATCATAATGAAGAAAATAAGCATCAAGATGCTGAAAATATGCATCATGATGTAGAAAATATTAAGATAATGAGCATCATAATGTAGGAAATGAGAATCATGATGAAGAAAATGAGCATCATAATGAAGGAAATGAGCATCATGATGAAAAAAATATGCATCAAGATGAATAAAAGATGTATCACGATGAAGAAAATAGCATCATGATGAAGGAAATGAGCATCTTGATGAAGAAAATGATCATCATGATGAACAAAGTATGCATTGTGATGAAGAAAATTTGCATCATGGTGAAGAAAATTTACATCATGATGAAGAAAATGAGCATCTTAATGAAAAAAATATGCATATTTATGAAGAAAATGAGCATCATGATGAAGAAAATATGCCTCATAATGAAGGAAATGAGCATCATAATGAAGAAAATGAGCATCATGGTGAATAAAATGTGCATCATGATGAAGATAATATGCATCATGATGAAGAAAATATGCATCATGATGAAAAAAATGAGCATCATGATGTAGAAAATATGCATCATGATAAGGAAAATAAGCAGAATGATAAAGAGAATATACATCATGATGAAGAAAATGAGAATCATGATGAAGAAAATAAGCATAATGATGAAGAAAATATGCATCCTGATGAAGAAAATATTAAAATAATGAGCATCATGATGAAGGAAATGAGCATCATGATGAATAAAATATGAATCACGATGAAGAAAATGAGCATCATGATGAAGGAAATAAGCATCATGATGAAGGAAATGAGCATCATGATGATGAAAATATGCATCATGATGAAGAAAATATGCATCATGATGAAGAAAATGAGCATCATGATGGAGGAAATGAGCATAATGATGAAGAAAATATGCATCGTGTGAAGAAAATTTGCATCATGATGAAGAAAATTAGCATCATTATGAAGAAAATGAGCATCATAATGAAGAGAATATGCATCTTGATGAAGAAAATGAGCATCGTGACGTAAGAAAATATATATCATAATGAAGGAAATGAGCATCATAATGAAGAAAATGAGTATCATGGTGAATAAAATGTGCATCATGATGAAGAATATATGCATCATGATGAATAAAATGAGCATCATGACGTAGAAAATATGCATCATGACGAAGAAAATATGCATTATGATGAAGAAAATGAGCATCATGATGAAAAAAATATGCATCATGATGAAGAAAATGAGCATCATGATGAAGAGAATATGCATCATGATGAAGAAAATTAGAATCATCATAAAGAAAATGAGCTTCTTGATGAAGAAAATATGCATCATTATGAAGAAAATATTAAGAAAATGAGCATCATGATGAAGGAAATGTGGATCGTGATTAAGAAAATGAGCATCATGATGAAGAAATCAGCATCACTATGAAGGAAATGAGCATCATGATGAAGAAAATATGCAACATGATGAATAAAATTTGAATCATTATGAAGAAAATGTGCAAAACATGATTCATGATGAAGAAAATTAGCATCATGATAAGAAAAATGTGCATCATGATAAAGGAAATGAGCATCATGATGAAAGAAATTTGCATCATGATGAAGAAAATGACCATCATGAGAAAGAAAATATGCATCATGATAATGAAAATGAGCATCATGATGAAGAAAATATGCATCATGAAAAAGAAAATGAGCATCATGATAGAGAAAAAGAACATCATAATGAAGGAAATGAGTATCACGATGAAAGAAATGAGAATCCTGATGAAAAAATATGTATCATGATGAAGAATATATGCATCAAGATGAAGAAAATATGAATCATGTTGAAGAAAATATACATCTTGATGAAGGAAATGAACATCATGATGAAGAAAATATAAATCATGTTGAAGAAAATATGCATCATGATGAAGGAAATGAGCATCATGATGAAGGAAACGAGCATCATGATGAAAAAAATACGTATCATGAAGTAGAAAATATGCATTATGATGAAGGAAATGAGCATCATGATGAAAAAAACATCCATCATGATGAAGAAAACATCCATCATGATGAAGAAAATATGCATCATTATGAAGAAAATTTGCATCATGATGAAGAAAATACGTATCATGAAGTAGAAAATATGCATCATTATGAAGAAAATTTGCATCACGATGAAAAAAACATCCATCATGATGAAGAAAATTAGCATCATGATGAAGAAAATGAACATAATGATGAATGAAATGAGCATCATGATGAAGGAAATGAACATCATGATATAGGAAATATGCATCATGATGAAGAAAATAAGCATCATGAGGAAGAAAATGTGCATCATGATGAAGAAAATGAGCATCATGATGTAGAAAATAAGCATCATGATGAAGAAAATATGCATCATGAAAATGAAAATGAGCATCATGATAGAGGAAATGAACATCATAATGAAGGAAATGAGCATCATGATGAAAAAGAATATGCATCATGATGAAGAAAATATGCATCAAGATGAAGAAAATGAGCATCATGATGAAAAAATATGCATCATGATGATGAAAATGTGCATCATGATAAAGGGAATGAACATCATGATGAAGAAATGAGCATCACATTGAAGAAAATATGCATCATGATGAAGATAATATGCATCGTGATGAAGAAAATATGCATCATGATGACGAAAATGACCATCATAATGAAAAGAAAATATATATCATGATGAAGAAAATATGCATTATGATGAAGAAAATGAGCATCATGATGAATAAATTATGCATAATGATGAAGAAAACAAGCACAATGATGTATAGAATATGCTTCATGATGAAGAAAATGAGAATGATGATGAAAAAAATAAGCATCATGATGAAGAAAATATGCATCATGATGAAGAAAATATTAAGATAATGAGCATCATGATGAAGGAAATGAGAATCATGATGAAGGAAATGAGAATCATGATGAAGAAAATATGCATCAAGATGAATAAAATATGCATCATGATGAGCATCACAATGAAGAAAGTATGCATCATGATGAAGAAAATTTGCATCATGGTGAAGAAAATTAAAATCATGATGAAGAAAGTGAGCATCATAATGAAGAAAATATGCATATTGATGAAGAAAATGAGCATCATGATGAAGAAAAATTGCATCATAACGAAGAAAATCAGCATCATAATGTAGAAAATGAGCATCATGTTGAAGAAAATGTGCATCATGATGAAAAAAATATGCATCATGATGAAAAAAATGAGCATCATGATGTTGAAAATATGCATCATGATAAGGAAAATAAGTAGAATGATAAAGAGAATATGCATCATGATGAAGAAAATGAGAATCATGATAAAGAAAATAGGCATCATGATGAAGAAAATATGCATCCTGACGAAGAAAATATTAAAATGATGAGCATCATGATGAAGGAAATGAGCATCATGATGAAGAAAATGTGAATTATGATGAAGAAAATGAGCATCATGATGAAGAAAATATGCATCAAGATGAAGAAAATGAGCATCATGATGAAGATAATATGCATCATGATGATGAAAAATGTGCATCATGATGAAGGAAATGAACATCATGATAAAGAAATGAGCATCATGTTGAAGAAAATGTTCATCATGATGACGATAATATGCATCGTGATGAAGAAAATATGCATCATAATGACAAAAATGAACATCATGATGAAGAAAATATACATCATGATGAGGAAAATATGCATTATGATGAAGAAAATGAGCATCATGATGAAGAAAATATGCATAATGATGAAGAAAACAAGCACAATGATGAATAGAATATGCATCATGATGAAGAAAATTAGAATCATGATGAAAAAATAAGCATCATGATGAAGAAAATATGCATAATGATGAAGAAAATATTAAGATAATGAGCCTCATGATGAAGGAAATGAGAATCATGATGAATAAAATGAGCATCGTGATGAAGAAAACGAGCATCATGATGAAGGAAATGAACATCATGATGAAGAAAATGAGCATCAAGATGAATAAAATATGCATCATGATGAAGAAAATGAGCATCATGATGAAGGAAATGAGCATCATGATGAAGAAAATGAGCATCATAATGAAGAAAGTATGCATCATGATGAAGAAAATTTGCATCATGGTGAAGAAAATTAGCATCATGATGAAGAAAGTGAGCATCATAATGAAGAAAATATGCATATTGATGAAGAAATGAGCATCATGATGAAGAAAAATTGAATCATAATGAAGAAAATGAGCATCATGGTGAAGAAAATGTGCATCATGATGTAGAAAATATGCATCATGATAAGGAAAATAAGCACAATGATGAATAGAATATGCATCATGCTGAAGAAAATGAGAATCATGACGAAGAAAATAAGCATCATGATGAAGAAAATATGCATCCTGAAGAAGAAAATATTAAAATTATGAGAATTATGGTGAAGGAAATGAGCATCATGATGAAGAAAATGAGCATCATTATAGAGGAATAGAACTTCATAATGAAGGAAATGAGTATCACGATGAAGGAAATGAGCATCTTGATGAAAAAAATATGTATCATGATGAAGAATATATGCATCAAGATGAAGAATATGAGGATCATGATGAATAAAATATGAATCATGTTGAAGAAAATATGCATCATGATGAAGGAAATGAGTATCATGATGAAGGAAACGAGCATCATGAAGAAGAAAATATGTATCATCATGTAGAAAATATGCATCATGATGAAGGAAATGAGCATCATGATGAAGAAAATGAGTATCATGATGAAGAAAAAATATGCATCGTAATTAAGAAAATATGTATAATGATGAAGATAATGAGTATCATGATGAAGAAAATGAGCATTATTTTGTAGAAAATATGCATCATGATGAAGAAAATGAGCATCATGATGAAGAAAATGAGCATCATGATAAAAATATGCATCGTGATGAAGAAAATTTTCATCATGATGAAGAAAATTAGCATCATTATGAAGAAAATGAGCATCATTATGAAGAAAATATGCATCTTGATGAAGAAAATGAACATCATGACGAGAAAAATATGCATC
The DNA here is from genome assembly GCA_023678885.1 of Pogostemon cablin. NCBI lineage: Eukaryota > Viridiplantae > Streptophyta > Magnoliopsida > Lamiales > Lamiaceae > Pogostemon > Pogostemon cablin. The sequence continues at coordinate 684,660 of CM043006.1, forward strand.
ATAATGAAGGAAATGAGCATCATAGTGAAGAAAATGAACATCATGGTGAATAAAATGTACATTATGATGAAGATAATATGCATCATGATGAATAAAATATGCATCATGATGAAGAAATGAGCATCATGACGTAGAAAATATGCATCATGACGAAGAAAATATGCATTATGATAAAGAAAATGAGCATCATGACGAAGAAAATATGCATCATGATGAACAAAATGAGCATCATGATGAAGAGAATATACCTCATGATGAAGAAAATTAGAATCATGATGAAGAAAATGAGCTTCTTGATGAAGAAAATATGCTTCATGATGAAGAAAATATTAAGAAAATGAGCATCATTATGAAGGAAATGAGCATCATGATGCTCAATGATTAAGAAAATGAGCATCATGATGAAGGAAATTAGCATCACGATGAAGGAAATGAGCATCTTGATGAAGAAAATGAGCATCACGAAGAAGAGAATATGCATCATGATGAAGAGAATTAGAATCATGATGAAGAAAATGAGTTTAATAATGAAGAAAATATGCATCATGATGAAGAAAATATTAATAAAATGATCATCATAATGAAGGAAATGAGCATCATGATTAATAAAATGAGCATCATGATGAAGGAAATTAGCATCACGATGAAGGAAATGAGCATCATGATGAAGAAAATATGCATCATGATGAAGAAAATTTGCATCATTATGAAGAAAATGAGCATCATGATAAGAAAAATGTGAATCATGATAAAGGAAATGAGCATCATGATGAAGGAAATAAGCATCATCATATAGGAAATATGCATCATGATAAAGAAAATGACCATCATGATGAAGAAAATATGCAGCATGATAAATAAAATGAGCATCATGATGAAAAAAATATGCATCATGAAAAAGAAAATAAGCATCATGATAGAGGAATAGAACATCATAATGAAGGAAATGATTATCACGATGAAGGAAATGAGCATCTTGATGAAAAAAAATATGTATCATGATGAAGAATATATGCATCAAGTTGAAGGAAATGAGAATCATGATTTAGAAAATGAGCATCATGATGAAGGAAATTAACATCATGATAAAGAAAATATGTATCATGATGAAAGAAATTAGCATCATGATGAAGAAAATATGGAAACGAGCATCATGATGAACAAAATATGTATCATGATGTAGAAAATATTCATTATGATGAAGGAAATCAACATCATGATGAAGATACTAAGCATCGTAATTAAGAATATATGTATAATGATGAAGAAAATGAGCGTTATGTTGTAGAAAATATGCATCATGATGAAGAAAATGAGCATCATGATGAAGGAAATGATCATCATGACAAAAATATGCATCGTGATGAAGAAAATTTTCATCATGATGAAGAAAATTAGCATCATTATGAAGAAAATGAGCATCATAATGAAGAAACTATACATCTTGATGAAGAAAATGAGCATCGTGACGAAGAAAATATGCATCATAATGAAGGAAATTAGCATCATAATGAAGAAAATGAGCATCATGGTGAATAAAATGTGCATCATGATGAAGATAATATGCATCATGATGAAGAAAATATGCATCATGATGAATAAAATGAGCATCATGACTTAGAAAATATGCGTCATGACGAAGAAAATATGCATTATGATGAAGAAAATGAGAATCATGATGAAGAAAATATGCATCATGATGAAGAAAATGAGCATCATGAAGAAGAGAATATGCATCATGATGAAGAAAATGAGTTTCATGATGAAGAAAATATGCATCATGATGAAGAAAATATTAAGAAAATGAGCATCATGATGAAGGAAATGAGCATCATGATTTAGAAAATGAGCATCATGATGAAGGAAATTAGCATCACGATGAAGGAAATGATTATCATGATGAAGAAAATATGCGTCAGGATGAAGAAAATTTGCATCATTATGAAGAAAATATGCATCAGTATGAAAAAAAACATGATAATGATGAAGAAAATGAGCATCATGATAAGAAAAATGTACATCATGTATAAGGAAATGAGCATCATGATGAAGGAAATGAGCATCATCATATAGGAAATATGCATCATGATGAAAAAAATGACCATCATGAGGAAGAAAATATGCATCATGTAAAGAAAATGAGCATCATGATGGAAAAAATATGCATCATGAAAAAGAAAATGAGCATCATGATATAGGAATAGAATATCATAATGAATGAAATGAGTATCACGATGAAGGAAATGAGCATCTTGATGAAAAAAAATATGTATCATGATGAAGAAAATATGCATCAAGATGAAGGAAATGAGAATCATTATTTAGAAAATGAGCATCATGATGAAGGAAATTAGCATCATGATGAAGCATCATGATGAAGAAAATATGAATCATGTTGAAGAAAATATGCATCATGATGAAGGAAATGAGCATCATGATGAAGGAAACGAGCATCATGATGAAGAAAATATGTATCATGATGTAAAAAATATGCATAATGATGAAGAAAATGAGCATTATGATGAAGAAAATGAGCATTATGATGAAGAAAATATGCATCTTGATGAAGAAAATGAGCATCGTGACGAAGAAAATATGCATCATAATGAAGGAAATGACCATCATAATGAAGAAAATGAGCATCATGGTGAATAAAATGTGCATCATGATGAAAAAAATATGCATCATGAAAAAGAAAATAAGCATCTTGATGAAGAAAATATTCATCTTGATGAAGAAAATTTTAAAATAATGAGCATCATGATGAAGGAAATGAGCATCATGATGAAGAAAATATGAATCAAGAAGAATAAAATGAGCATCATGATGAATAAAATGAGGATCATGATGAAGGGAATGAGCATCATTTTGAAGGAAATGTGCATCATGATGAAGAAAATGAGCATCATGATGAAGAAAATGAGAAAACATGATGAAGAAAATTAGAATCATGATAAAGAAAATATTCATCAAGATGAAGAAAAATTTAAAATAATGAGCATCATGATGAAGGAAATGAGCATCATGATGAAGAAAATATGAATAATGAAGAATAAAATGAGCATCATGATGAAGAAAATGAGCATCATGATGAAGGAAATGAGCATCTTGATGAATGAAATGTGCATCATGATGAAGAAAATATGCATCATGATGAAGGATATGAGCATCATGATGAAGGAAATAAGTATCATGATGAAGGAAACGAGCATCATGATGAAGAAAATATGTATCATGATGAAGAAAATATGCATCATGATGAAGGAAATGAACATCATGATGAATAAAATGAGCATCATGATGAAGAAAATATGTATCGTGATGAAGAAAATTTGCATCATGATGAACAAAATGAGCATCATGATGAAGAGAATATACCTCATGATGAAGAAAATTAGAATCATGATGAAGAAAATGAGCTTCTTGATGAAGAAAATATGCTTCATGATGAAGAAAATATTAAGAAAATGAGCATCATTATGAAGGAAATGAGCATCATGATGCTCAATGATTAAGAAAATGAGCATCATGATGAAGGAAATTAGCATCACGATGAAGGAAATGAGCATCTTGATGAAGAAAATGAGCATCACGAAGAAGAGAATATGCATCATGATGAAGAGAATTAGAATCATGATGAAGAAAATGAGTTTAATAATGAAGAAAATATGCATCATGATGAAGAAAATATTAATAAAATGATCATCATAATGAAGGAAATGAGCATCATGATTAATAAAATGAGCATCATGATGAAGGAAATTAGCATCACGATGAAGGAAATGAGCATCATGATGAAGAAAATATGCATCATGATGAAGAAAATTTGCATCATTATGAAGAAAATGAGCATCATGATAAGAAAAATGTGAATCATGATAAAGGAAATGAGCATCATGATGAAGGAAATAAGCATCATCATATAGGAAATATGCATCATGATAAAGAAAATGACCATCATGATGAAGAAAATATGCAGCATGATAAATAAAATGAGCATCATGATGAAAAAAATATGCATCATGAAAAAGAAAATAAGCATCATGATAGAGGAATAGAACATCATAATGAAGGAAATGATTATCACGATGAAGGAAATGAGCATCTTGATGAAAAAAAATATGTATCATGATGAAGAATATATGCATCAAGTTGAAGGAAATGAGAATCATGATTTAGAAAATGAGCATCATGATGAAGGAAATTAACATCATGATAAAGAAAATATGTATCATGATGAAAGAAATTAGCATCATGATGAAGAAAATATGGAAACGAGCATCATGATGAACAAAATATGTATCATGATGTAGAAAATATTCATTATGATGAAGGAAATCAACATCATGATGAAGATACTAAGCATCGTAATTAAGAATATATGTATAATGATGAAGAAAATGAGCGTTATGTTGTAGAAAATATGCATCATGATGAAGAAAATGAGCATCATGATGAAGGAAATGATCATCATGACAAAAATATGCATCGTGATGAAGAAAATTTTCATCATGATGAAGAAAATTAGCATCATTATGAAGAAAATGAGCATCATAATGAAGAAACTATACATCTTGATGAAGAAAATGAGCATCGTGACGAAGAAAATATGCATCATAATGAAGGAAATTAGCATCATAATGAAGAAAATGAGCATCATGGTGAATAAAATGTGCATCATGATGAAGATAATATGCATCATGATGAAGAAAATATGCATCATGATGAATAAAATGAGCATCATGACTTAGAAAATATGCGTCATGACGAAGAAAATATGCATTATGATGAAGAAAATGAGAATCATGATGAAGAAAATATGCATCATGATGAAGAAAATGAGCATCATGAAGAAGAGAATATGCATCATGATGAAGAAAATGAGTTTCATGATGAAGAAAATATGCATCATGATGAAGAAAATATTAAGAAAATGAGCATCATGATGAAGGAAATGAGCATCATGATTTAGAAAATGAGCATCATGATGAAGGAAATTAGCATCACGATGAAGATAATGATTATCATGATGAAGAAAATATGCGTCAGGATGAAGAAAATTTGCATCATTATGAAGAAAATATGCATCAGTATGAAAAAAAACATGATAATGATGAAGAAAATGAGCATCATGATAAGAAAAATGTACATCATGTATAAGGAAATGAGCATCATGATGAAGGAAATGAGCATCATCATATAGGAAATATGCATCATGATGAAAAAAATGACCATCATGAGGAAGAAAATATGCATCATGTAAAGAAAATGAGCATCATGATGGAAAAAATATGCATCATGAAAAAGAAAATGAGCATCATGATATAGGAATAGAATATCATAATGAATGAAATGAGTATCACGATGAAGGAAATGAGCATCTTGATGAAAAAAAATATGTATCATGATGAAGAAAATATGCATCAAGATGAAGGAAATGAGAATCATTATTTAGAAAATGAGCATCATGATGAAGGAAATTAGCATCATGATGAAGCATCATGATGAAGAAAATATGAATCATGTTGAAGAAAATATGCATCATGATGAAGGAAATGAGCATCATGATGAAGGAAACGAGCATCATGATGAAGAAAATATGTATCATGATGTAAAAAATATGCATAATGATGAAGAAAATGAGCATTATGATGAAGAAAATGAGCATTATGATGAAGAAAATATGCATCTTGATGAAGAAAATGAGCATCGTGACGAAGAAAATATGCATCATAATGAAGGAAATGACCATCATAATGAAGAAAATGAGCATCATGGTGAATAAAATGTGCATCATGATGAAAAAAATATGCATCATGAAAAAGAAAATAAGCATCTTGATGAAGAAAATATTCATCTTGATGAAGAAAATTTTAAAATAATGAGCATCATGATGAAGGAAATGAGCATCATGATGAAGAAAATATGAATCAAGAAGAATAAAATGAGCATCATGATGAATAAAATGAGGATCATGATGAAGGGAATGAGCATCATTATGAAGGAAATGTGCATCATGATGAAGAAAATGAGCATCATGATGAAGAAAATGAGAAAACATGATGAAGAAAATTAGAATCATGATAAAGAAAATAAGAATCTTGATGAAGAAAATATTCATCAAGATGAAGAAAAATTTAAAATAATGAGCATCATGATGAAGGAAATGAGCATCATGTTGAAGAAAATATGAATAATGAAGAATAAAATGAGCATCATGATGAAGAAAATGAGCATCATGATGAAGGAAATGAGCATCTTGATGAATGAAATGTGCATCATGATGAAGAAAATATGCATCATGATGAAGGATATGAGCATCATGATGAAGGAAATAAGTATCATGATGAAGGAAACGAGCATCATGATGAAGAAAATATGTATCATGATGAAGAAAATATGCATCATGATGAAGGAAATGAACATCATGATGAATAAAATGAGCATCATGATGAAGAAAATATGTATCGTGATGAAGAAAATTTGCATCATAATAAAAGAATTAGCATCATTCTGAAGATAATGAGCATCATAATGAAGAAAATATGCATCTTGATGAAGAAAATGAGCATCGTGACGAAGAAAATATGCATCATAATGAAGGAAATCACCATCACGGTGAATAAAATGTGCATCATGTGAAGAAAATATGCATCATGATGAAGAAAATGAGCATCATGACGTAGAAAATATGCATCATGACGAAGAAAATATGCATTATGATGAAGAATATGAGCATCATGATAAAGAAAATGTGCATCATGATGATGAAAATATTAATATAATGAGCATCATGATGAAGGAAATAAGCATCATGATAAAGAAAATATTAATCATGATGAAGAAAATGAGCATCATGATGAAGAAAATGAGCATCATGATGAAGGAAATGAGCATCATGATAAAGAAAATATTCATCATGATGAAGAAAACGGTCATCATGATGAAGGAAATGAGCATCATGATGAAGAAAATGAGCATCATGATGAAGAAAATATGCATCGTGATTAAGAAAATTTACATCATGATGAAGAAAATTAACATGATAATGAAGAAAATATGAATCTTGATGAAGAAAATGAGCATCATGATTAAGAAAATTTGCATCATAATGAAGGAAATGAGCATCATGGTGAATAAAATTTGTATCATGATGAATATATGATGAAGAAACTATGCATCATGATGTAGAAAATATGCATCATGATGAAAAAAATATGCACAATGATGAAGAGAATATGCATCATGATGAAGAAAATATGCATCATGATGAAGAAAATGTGGATCATGACGAAGGAAATGAACATCATGATGAAGAAAATGAGCATCATGTTGAAGAAATGTGCATCATGATGAAGATAATATGTCACGCCCCGACCCCAGACAGAACGCGACAACTGCCACGTTAACCATAAATTTTGTGGAATGGGTGCACTCCACTCCACAAAGTTTATAGAAAACGTAAGGCTTACTATCAAGTACCTGTAGAACTGAACAACTAATAACAACGGGTACAACCCGAGGACATTATCTCATAAAGTATCAACAAGGATTTACAAAGGTACAAAATACAACGGTGTAACTTAGTTTAAAGAAAATATACATGAACGATATAGCATTGCGAAGGTACAAAAAGAACATCAAGGGGGTCACCAAATATAAACTATACAATCTCGCCAATGAATCCGTCAATTTACACAAAAGAAAAAGTACCCAAAACACTGATTGGATGACAAGCAAACGATAGGAAAACCTCCAACCAAAACGATATCAAC
>CM043006.1:692934-717993 GCA_023678885.1 Pogostemon cablin
CATCATGATGAAGAAAATGTGCATCATGACGAAGGAAATCAACATCATGATGAAGAAAATGAGCATCATGTTGAAGGAAATGTGCATCGTGATGAAGAAAATGTGCATCATGTTGAAGAAAATGTGCATCATGATGAAGATAATATGCATCGTGATGAAGAAAATATGAATCATGATGAAGAAAATGACCATCATGATGAAGAAAATATACATCTTGATGAAGAAAATACGCATTATTATGAAGAAAATGAGCATCATGATGAAGAAAATATGCATCATGATGAATAAAATAAGCACAATGATGAATAGAATATGCATCATGATGAAGAAAATGAGAATCATGATGAAGAAAATAAGCATCATGATGAAGAAAATATTAAGATAATGAGCATCATGATGAAGGAAATGAGAATCATAATGAAGAAAATTAGCATCGTGACGAAGGAAATGAGCATCATGATGAAGAAAATATGAATCATGATGAATTAAATGAGCATCATGATGAAGAAAATGAGCATCATGATGAAGAAAATATGCATCATGATGAAGAAAAAGAGCATCATGATGAAGAGAATATGCATCATGATGAAGAAAATTAGAATCATGATGAAGAAAATGAGTATCATGATGAAGAAAATATTAAGAAAATGAGCATCATGATGAAGGAAATGAGCATCATGATGAAGAAAATGAGCATCATGATAAATGAAATTAGCATCACGATGAAGGAAATGAGCATCATGGTGAAAAAAATATCCATCATGATGAAAAAAATATGCAACATTATGAAGAAAATATGCATAATTATGAAGAAAATTTGCATCATGATGAAAAAAATCAATCTTGATGAATAAAATGAGCATAATGTTTAATGAAATGAGCATCATGATGAAGGAAATGAACATCACGATATAGGAAATATGCATCATGATGAAGAAAATAAGCATCATGAGGAAGAAAATGTGCATCATGATGAAGAAAATGAGCATCATGATGAAGAAAATAATCTTCATGATGAAGAAAATATGCATCATTAAAATGAAAATGAACATCATGATAGAGGAAATGAACATCATAATGAAGGAAATGAACATCACGATGAAGGAAATGAGCATCATGATGAAAAAAAATATGCATCATGTTGAAGAAAATATGCATTAAGATGAAGAAAATGAGCATAATGTTGAATGAAATGAGCATCATGATGAAGGAAATGACTATCATGATATAGGAAATATGCATCATGATGAAGAAAATGTTGGCTCTTGGATCGTTTGGTTAACGTGACCCGTTAGGGTTCCATACGTTTCTAATATCAGCGGAAGCAATAAAACATGAAACGTATTACCGTTCACCAGGGTATGTTGAAGAAAATTGATTCACGCTGACAGACTGTGCAGTCCCACGAGAATGGCCATAACTTCCTCGTCTGATGTCGGAATTGAATAATCTTTGTGCTCAGATGATCCTCTCTTCAACGGCTTTCCGTCAGTATATTGATCATTGAATTCTGATCACTATACGATTTTATATAAATTTCGCAACGTGGCGGACAGCAGCAGCAAACTACCTTCTAATCTTCTGCCGTATGTCCCAAGTCCGATCTCGACGTCGTGTGGGCGACGGTCTACGAGACCTCCTCATTCTGCTCTCAACCCTCATCACACGTGAATAATGAATGAGATTAGATTAGGGTTCCAGATAAGCTGAGGTGACTTATATACATGGGCTACAGCAGGGACCAGGAGGAGAAATTGGGTTGGGCCTCCATTGGGCTTAAGTATCCAAGCTTAGTCCAAAGCTTATACTTAAGTCCAATAATAATAATATATTCCACTAAAATATTATTACTGCACTGCCTTTCCAATCCCAAAATTACGTTTTGGGCTCCTTCTTATTATGAGCCCGTTAGTCTCCCCATGTTTAAGATATACAATGTCTATTAATTAATTTAAGTTACTGACAACTCAATTAATTAATATCTCATCCAAGAGTAGTACCACTCAACCTCATTATCATGCCGGAATAAATTCCACCTGCAGGGTTTACATGATAATCCTTATGAGCTCCTCTAGGGGACATCATCAACCTATGACGGACACGGATTCCTTCTACAATCAACAGCACACCATAGAGACAGCACTACTTCCCAACTCATCGAGTTTGTTGATTTAATTACATGTAAATCTCACCCATTGATGAATCAAAGAAATACATACTGCCCTACGTGTCGAGGTTATTGTATAGGGATTAAGAGCACGAACTTCCATAATAACAGAGATCAAGTTCTCCTATAAGTCAGTATAAGTCGAACGATCTCAAGCGGTCCTGCTCAATACACACAAGTGCACTAATGTGATTCTATAGCCAAGACAAGCTAATACCAAACCACACTAAAACCATCCCGATAGAGAGTCCCCGTCTATCTCGGTTGTGAGCATCTGTTTATACTTTATAAGGAAACCGATAATATGATCTTCCGCGTGTTGTCGCACAACATATTATCTACAGTATAAAGTAAGTGAACTATTGCATCGTGCATATAAATAAATTATAAGATGCAATCATTTGATCATATGATTCTCATTTCAAATTAATTGTTATAACATTGTTCATACAAAAATCTAGACTTTTAGTATACAATCCAACAATCTCCCACTTATACTAAATGACTATTTTGTCATGTCTTCTGCCATACATCTAATTTCCACTCCCACTACACGACCATCAAAAGCTCTCGCCTTAAGGTCATTGTAAATGGATTTACTAGGTTATCATCCGATGCAATCTAGGTGACAACAACCTTCCCCTCATCATACGATTTCTCGTAACAGGTGGTACTCGCGCTCCATGTGTTTAATTTCCTTATGGACTTGTGATTCCTTCAAGTTTGCAACTGCACCAATATCATCAATATAAATTGTAATAATCTTGGGCAAACTTAGAATCACATCAAAGTCCATCATGAAGTTTCTAGAGCCGTACAGATACTTTGGCTGCCTCATAGGCTGCAATTTATCATCTTTCCATGATGGAATCCGGAATCTGAAATATATTTCTATATAACACTCCTCCACACTATGACTCAACTTCTTAAAATTAAACACATAACCTTGAGGTGGATTTACTGCCGTCCAATCTGACTAAAAAATATGAATCTACGTAATCCACAAGAAGCAGTGAATCTGCCCTGTAAGCCTACATATAATTTCCAGTCCTTCTCAGGCACTTCATATATGTCTTACCATAATTCATCATTCTTGTTCCGGGTTACGTTGATACCCACTGTTCATGCCATCGGCAAAACAGTTATCCAATCTCGTGCATAGCATACCTTAGATTAAGCTTCCACATTTGCCGAAGCATAAGGAACTGCTTTCATCTTCTTTATCTACTTTGTGTCACAAGACACATTTCTTTAGATAAAGTCACATGCTAAAATAAGTAAGGATCGTATCATCTCATGAAGTTTGAGATAAGCATAACATCTTTTCTTGTAATCCGTATTACCGTGATCAAAAGGATATTTTTGCTCCTCTTAAGTCCTTCATATCATACCGCTTTATCAACCATACCCATACGCCCGACAATACTCTTTCATTGTCTCCAATGAGCAAGATACTATCTACGTATAGTACAAGAAATACCACCACATTTCCGTCACTCTTATCAATACACAAGACATATCCGAGCATTGATAAAATCTATATCACTGGATTTCTTCATCAAAACGGATGTTCTATAATTTTGAAGCTTGCTTTAGTCCATTGATGGACACTTTTAAGCATAATATCAAAATGCTCTTAGCTCTTTGCAATGAATCACTCTGGTTGCTTAAGATAGATGTTTTCCTCAAGACTTCCAATTAGGAAAGTTGTCTTAACATCTATTTGTTATCCCTCATATTCCATATGAGTAGCAACAGGTAAAAGAGTTTGGATCGACTTAGGCATAGCTACCGGCGAACAGGTTATCTCATAATCGAACCCTTTCTTTCTGAGTATACCTTTTTCGCAACAAGCTTTGCTTCCAAGGTTTTCACCTTACCATATGATCCTCTTTTATTTTGTATGACCACTTCCAATGGCTTTTACACCATTTAGTGGTCTTACAAACTCTCAGATTTAATTTAGAATTCATCAATTCTACTTCAACATCATTGCACTAGCTAAGATATCGCATTTCGATCTTGTAGTGCTTCGTCGTATCTGTGGGTTCAATCTATGTTTACTAAGGATTAAGTCTTACGACTCTCTCAAAACATGTATCAAACAGGTTGTCGAACATCCCTCCCACTACGACAAGGCATTATATGCAATTGTGTATCAGACGTGACATGCGTTGCAGTTTACCTTGTGGTATATCCTCTTGCACAATTGGTACTAATACTTTGTGTTTACTTCTCACATCCTTTAGGACAATTTATAAATGGGTATGTGATTTATTACATAGTCCCTTTCCAAAAATCTAGTGTTTGTGTTAACAATCACTCTTCAATCTTTTAGACTAAATAAATCACCTTCATTTTTATAGCATATCCCACAAACAGACAAACATTCAAATGAATTACTGTTTCTAGGGCTTATCCATAAAATGAATTAAGTAATTCCAAATAATTCATCATCCATCAAATCATTACCATAAGAGTCTTATTCCTTCTATCCACCATACCATTCAGCTGGGGCTTGCCCGGTGTAGACCACTTGAGATTTAATCTCAACCTCTGATTAATAGCTCCTAATTATCCTAAGAGGTACTCGTAATGACGATTAAATCGTCATTACTTGATATATTTTCCATGATGCTTTACTGTACCAATCTTTCAATTCTTGAATAAATCAAAGAATTTAGACATACAGTGCATCAAATAAATATATCGGTAACTAGAATAATCTTTGATTATTCATTACCACCTCTCGCCTGGATAATATTAGGTCTGCTTGAATCAGAATGAACCAATTCCAACATATATATCTTTGGCTCTACACCCCTTTACCTTGAAAAGGTAATTAATTATTTTTACTTCTAAGTTAGACTCGCAAGTCCGATAGTTTTCACTTCAGATAAACCTTACGGTCCATCTACTATCAACTTTTGAGTCCTACTCAAGTAAAATGATCTAGTCTTAGACGCCAAATGCATGTTTAGTTCATCTCCGAAGGTTCCTTTCTCTTACTAAGATCAGAAGATGCATTATTAATAATTATTTGTTGCATCAGTGGAATATACATGATTTAAGAGTATACAAATTGTCAATAACGTACCTTAACAGATTATAGCTCCATCCTTCATTACTATGACCATGTCATTTAAATGAAATGGAGTATCTATCCGTAAATGCATAGAAACTGAAATAAAATTCTTTCTATGAAAACGTACGTAAAGACAATTTCTCATAATCAAACGTCTATTCATATCGTAAGATAAATAAACAACTCCCACTGCAACAGTCACTACTCTCGTAGTATTACCCATGTCCATAATAATCTCATCATCACTAAGTCACACGCTTTTAGTGATTCCGGTATCTACACACAACGTGTTAGTAAATGCCATCAATATTCATGCTTCAACAACTAGTGAATGAGATACTAACTTTGTTCACATCTCGATGAAAATGGATTTCCTTTGCCACATGTTTTGTCAGAAATTCCCCACCATATACAACCTCTTTGTAATTCAGGTGGAAGTTGCTTAAAACATTTAGGCAAATATGAAGAAATAAAATTGACTTAGGTTTCCCCTTCAACTTCTATTCCATGTATTTCCAATTCATTCATCAAATTCAATCATGACCTACCGCCTTTTAACTTACTCAAGTATCCGAAGAGTTACATGAGACCATCATATTTCTATGAATCTTTTATCTCTTCACCAGAGACTTTAATATGCATCATGATAAGTCTTTTGTGAGAACACACATGTATTTCTTAAGCAGTAAAATTAGAATTCAAGATTCTTTTCTAATCATCTAATTTTGGACCAGTAAATATGTTTCTTTTAGTAAACAATAAGTGAAATAAAACTATTTGAAATTCAGAGAATCATAAAAAAATACACCGATCAAATCTTCGAATTTATCCATTTATATTGATTCCCTCAAAACAATATAAAATATAAATTCACCGACATCTCAAGCACCGTGAGTTTGCAAGCCACGATAGTGTGGACGTTTACAAACCCGAACATTTACAAGAGAAGGTTTTACCCATTAATTTCATTTGTCAACCTAACTTTATGACAAAATAATTAATAGTCGGTTCCTCTTTAGCCATGCAAATAAAAGCAGTGACTCCGATGGGGAGGATACTTATTATTTACACCTAAGTGTACACCATTATTTGACCCCAAGTCCATTGCGCGAGCTTATGTGCCTTACAGATGGAGAAGTACACACGCGCTCGGATAACTTCCTACAGTCATCAATTATAAGTTTGTACCAGTGAACCGCATATAAGCTCATCCGATAGGGAGGAAGGTCTATGCCAACGCGCAAGTTCATATGCATCACATTACAAACATAATTATTTAATGAAGTCTGTTCCAGCAATCCATGAATAAACTCATCCGATGGGGAGGAAGGCTCTAATGCCGACGCGCAAGTTTACTCACATTGCTAACAAACCAATAATGGAGGCTGTGGGAATTAATTACCAATCCCCTCTCCCACTTAGTTATTTAAAATCAAGGGTTTTTACATGCATATAATATTCAGAATAATATACGCAACCTAGCATGCTCATACTTCCAAATATATAACAATAATTGACCAATAAAACAATTATAGAAGTTATATATAAGGAAATAAATTGCCAAAAATAAGTTGACTTGATCAACACTCCAACATACATGCATATAATATACCAAATATAATACGTAATCTAGCATGCTTCTATTTAAGGCAATAAATCATAGATAATCATGCATACATATATAACAATAATCAATTAATAAATCAATTATAACAGTTATATAACAGCGAATTCGATTGTTCGCTACCAATCAAGAATGCGGACAACTGTGACGGGGATCGACCTCCCCGCAGCCTGCTCCACCATTCCGGCACCCTGCCTGATCATATTGTGATGACTCACGCGGAATCTGATGCAGACCAGTCGAACTTGATGCAAACCCGCTCGAACCTAGTGCAGAGTCGATCGAACCTGATGCAGACCAATCGAACCTGATGTGAATCTGCTCGAACCTGGTGCAGAATTGATCGAACCTGATACAGACCAATCGAACCTGATGCAAATCCGCTCGAACCTGGTGCAGCATCGATCGAACCTGATGCACACCAATCGAACCTGATGCAAATCCGTTTGAACCTGGTGCAGCATCGATCGAACCTGATGCAGACCAATCGAACCTGATGCAATCCGCTCGAACCTGGTGTAGCATCAATCGAACCTGATGCAGTCCAATCGAACCTGATGTGAATCCGCTCGAACTGTCGCTCGTCCAAGGGCCTACTTGCACGGTACCAAGTTCAGCCCAACGCGCAACATCAAACTACACCTACTGTCGTTCAGGGTTCGCAACTGTAGGAACCAGGGAATCCAATCTTCACCGTCCAGAATGTACTACTGTGAGTTCTGAACATTCTGTCTAAATTACAGGTCGATCCAACGGTTAGTTTTTGAGAAACGACTCTTTTCCCTCGACTGCGCAGAACAGAATCGCCCAAAAACCTGCTTCTGTTTTCGGCGTATTCCTGACAACAAAAAGCTTCAAATACGATCTTCACCGTTCAGAATGTACATCCACAAATTCTTAACGTGCTGACCAAATTACAGGTCGATCCAACGGTTGAAATTCCGGTTATTGCCTCTGCAATATCACTGCACTGGATTTTCTCTCAATTTCTTCCTTCAATGTGAAATTGACGAACAATTTTCGTCGAATCCTCTCACACACAACCATCGACGAACAAATATGATATAGGGTATATTTCACATAGGGATATTCATGGTTTGCACAGTAAAACCAAAACCCTAAACATGCGATCCTAATTTCAAAAAATTAATCACATAAACCCTAGCCTAACGTGTCACGCTTCACCACGAAACCGAAGCTCTGATACCAATTGTTGGCTCTTGGATCGTTTGGTTAACATGACCCGTTAGGGTTCCATACGTTTCTAATATCAGCGGAAGCAATAAAACATGAAACGTATTACCGTTCACCAGGGTATGTTGAAGAAAATTGATTCACGCTGACAGACTGTGCAGTCCCACGAGAATGGCCATAACTTCCTCGTCTGATGTCGGAATTGAATAATCTTTGTGCTCAGACGATCCTCTCTTCAACGGCTTTCCGTCAGTATATTGATCATTGAATTCTGATCACTATAAGATTTTATATAAATTTCGCAACGTGGCGGACAGCAGCAGCAAACTACCTTCTAATCTTCTGCCGTATGTCCCAAGTCCGATCTCGACGTCGTGTGGGCGACGGTCTACGGGACCTCCTCATTCTGCTCTCAACCCTCATCACACGTGAATAATGAATGAGATTAGATTAGGGTTCCAGATAAGCTGAGGTGACTTATATACATGGGCTACAGCAGGGACCAGGAGGAGAAATTGGGTTGGGCCTCCATTGGGCTTAAGTATCCAAGCTTAGTCCAAAGCTTATACTTAAGTCCAATAATAATAATATATTCCACTAAAATATTATTACTGCACTGCCTTTCCAATCCCAAAATTACGTTTTGGGCTCCTTCTTATTATGAGCCCGTTAGTCTCCCCATGTTTAAGATATACAATGTCTATTAATTAATTTAAGTTACTGACAACTCAATTAATTAATATCTCATCCAAGAGTAGTACCACTCAACCTCATTATCATGCCGGAATAAATTCCACCTGCAGGGTTTACATGATAATCCTTATGAGCTCCTCTAGGGGACATCATCAACCTATGACGGACACGGATTCCTTCTACAATCAACAGCACACCATAGAGACAGCACTACTTCCCCACTCATCGAGTTTGTTGATTTAATTACATGTAAATCTCACCCATTGATGAATCAAAAAAATACATACTGCCCTACGTGTCGAGGTTATTGTATAGGGATTAAGAGCACGAACTTCCATAATAACAGAGATCAAGTTCTCCTATAAGTCAGTATAAGTCGAACGATCTCAAGCGGTCCTGCTCAATACACACAAGTGCACTAATGTGATTCTATAGCCAAGACAAGCTAATACCAAACCACACTACAACCATCCCGATAGAGAGTCCCCGTCTATCTCGGTTGTGAGCATCTGTTTATACTTTATAAGGAAACCGATAATATGATCTTCCGCGTGTTGTCGCACAACATATTATCTACAGTATAAAGTAAGTGAACTATTGCATCGTGCATATAAATAAATTATAAGATGCAATCATTTGATCATATGATTCTCATTTCAAATTAATTGTTATAACATTGTTCATACAAAAATCTAGACTTTTAGTATACAATCCAACAGAAAATAAGCATCATGAGGAAGAAAATGTGTATCATGATGAAGAAAATGAGCATCATGATGAAGAAAATAATCATCATGATGAAGAAAACATGCATCACGAAAATAAAAATGAGCATCATGATAGAGGAAATGAACATCATAATGAAGTAAATCAGCATCACGATGAAGGAAATGAGCATCATGATGAAAAAAAATATGCATCATGTTGAAGAAAATATGCATTAAGATGAAGAAAATGAGCAACATGAACAAGAAAATATGCATCATGATGATGAAAATGTGCATCATGATGAAGGAAATGAACATCATGATGAAGAAAATGAGCATGATGTTGAAGAAAATGTGCATCATGATGAAGGAAATATGCATCATGATTAAGAAAATGACCATCATGATGAAGAAAATATAAATCATGATGAAGAAATATGCATTATGATGAAGAAAATGAACATCATGATATAGGAAATATGCATCATGATGAAGAAAATGAGAATCATGATGAAAAAAATAAGCATCATGATGAAGATAATATGCATCATGATGAAGAAAATATTAATATAATGAGCATCATGATGAAGAAAATGGGAATCATGATGAAGAAATTGAGCATCGTGATGAAGGAAATGAGCATCATGGTGAAGGAAATGAGCATCATGATGAAGAAAATATGCATCAAGATGAATAAAATATGCATCATGATTAAGAAAATGAGCATCATGATGAATGAAATGAGCATCTTGATGAAGAATATGAGCATCATAATGAAGAAAGTATGCATCATGATGAAGAAAATTTGCATCATGGTGAAGAAAATTTGCATCATGATGAATAAAGTGAGCATCATAATGAAGAAACTATGCATATTGATGAAGAAAATGAGCATCATGATGAAGAAAAATTGCATCATAATGATGAAAATGAGCATCATAATGAAGAAAATGAGCATCATGGTGAAATAAAAAGTGCATCATGATGAAGATAATATGCATCATGATGAAGAAAATATGCATCATGATGAAGAAAATATGCATCATGATGTAGAAAATATGCGTCATCATAAGGAAAATAAGCAGAATGATGAAGAGAATATGTATCATGATGAAGAAAATTAGAATAATGATGAAAAAATAAGAATCATAACGAAGAAAATTTGCATCCTAAAGAAGAAAATATGTATCATGATGAAGGAAATGAGCATCATGATGAAGAAAAATGAGCATCATGATGAAGAAAATATGCATCATGATGAAGAAAATATGCATCATGATGAAGAAAATGAGTATCATGATGAAGAAAAAGAGCATCATGATGAAGAGAATATGCATCATGGTGAAGAAAATTAGAATCATGATGAATAAAATGAGTATCATGATGAAGAAAATATTAAGAAAATGAGCATCATGATGAAGGAAATGAGCATCATGATGAAGGAAATGAGCATCATGATGAAGAAAATGGGCATCATGATAAATCAAATTAGCATCACGATAAAGGAAATGAGCATCATGGTGAAAAAAATATCCATCATAATGAAAAAAATAAGCAACATTATGTAGAAAATATGCATCATGATGAAGAAAATGAGCATCATGATGTAGAAAATATGCATCATGACGAATAAAATATGCATTATGATGAAGAAAATGAGCATCATGATGAAGAAAATGTGCATCATGATGAAGAAAATATTAAGATAATGAGCATCATGATGAAGGAAATGAGCATCATGATGAAGAAAATATGAATCATGATGAAGAAAATGAGCATCATGATGAAGAAAATGAGCATCATGATGAAGGAAATGAGCATCATGATAAAGAAAATATGCATCATGAAGAAGAAAATGAGCATCATGATGAAGGAAATGAGCATCATGATGAAGAAAATGAGCATAATGATGAAGAAAATATGCATCTTGATTAAGAAAATTTGCATCATGATGAAGAAAATTAGCATCATGATGAAGAAAATTAGCATGATAATGAAGAAAATATGCATCTTGATGAAGAAAATGAGCATCATGATTAAGAAAATATGCATCATAATGAAGGAAATGAGCATCATGGTGAATAAAATCTGTATCATGATGAAGATAATATGCATCATGATGAAGAAACTATGCATCATGATAAAGAAAATGAGCAACATGAATAGAAAATATTCATCATGATGAAGAAAATATGCACAATGATGAAGAGAATATGCATCATGATGAATAAAATATGCATCATGATAAAGAAAATGTGCATCATGACGAAGGAAATGAACATCGTGATGAAGAAAATGTGCATCATGTTGAACAAAATGTGCATCATGATGAAGATAATATGCCTCGTGATGAAGAAAATATGCATCATGATGAAGAAAATGACCATCATGATGAAGAAAATAAACATTATTATGAAGAAAATACGCATTATTATGAAGAAAATGAGCATCATGATGAAGAAAATATGCATCATGATGAATAAAATAAGCACAATGATGAATAGAATATGCATCATGATGAAGAAAATGAGAATCATGATGAAGAAAATAAGCATCATGATGAAGAAAATATGCATCATGATGAAGAAAATATTACGATAATGAGCATCATGATGAAGGAAATGAGAATCATGATGAAGAAAATGAGCATCATGATGAAGGAAATGAGCATCATGATGAAGAAAATATGAATCATGATGAATTAAATGAGCATCATGATGAAGAAAATGAGCATCATGATGAAGAAAATATGCATCATGATGAAGAAAAAGAGCATCATGATGAAGAGAATATGCATCATGATGAAGAAAATTCGAATCATGATGAAGAAAATGAGTATCATGATGAAGAAAATATTAAGAAAATGAGCATCGTGATGAAGGAAATGAGCATCATGATGAAGAAAATGAGCATCATGATAAATGAAATTAGCATCACGATGAAGGAAATGAGCATCATGGTGAAAAAAATATCCATCATGATGAAAAAAATATGCAACATTATGAAGAAAATATGCATAATTATGAAGAAAATTTGCATCATGATGAAAAAAATCCATCTTGATGAATAAAATGAGCATAATGTTGAATGAAATGAGCATCATGATGAAGGAAATGAACATCATGATATAGGAAATACGCATCATGATGAAGAAAATAAGCATCATGAGGAAGAAAATGTGCATCATGATGAAGAAAATGAGCATCATGATGAAGAAATTAATCATCATGATGAAGAAAATATGCAGCATAAAAATGAAAATGAACATCATGATAGAGGAAATGAACATCATAATGAAGGAAATGAACATCACGATGAAGGAAATGAGCATCATGATGAAAAAAAATATGCATTATGTTGAAGAAAATATGCATTAAGATGAAGAAAATGTTCATAATGTTGAATGAAATGAGCATCATGATGAAGGAAACGACTATCATGATATAGGAAATATGCATCATGATGAAGAAAATAAGCATCATGAGGAAGAAAATGTGTATCATGATGAAGAAAATGAGCATCATGATGAAGAAAATAATCATCATGATGAAGAAAACATGCATCATGAAAATAAAAATGAGCATCATGATAGAGGAAATGAACATCATATTGAAGGAAATCAGCATCACGATGAAGGAAATGAGCATCATGATGAAAAAAAATATGCATTATGTTGAAGAAAATATGCATTAAGATGAAGAAAATGAGCATCATGATGAAGAAAATGAGCATCATGATGAAGGAAATGAACATCATGTTAAAGAAAATATGCATCATGATGATGAAAATGTGCATCATGATGAAGGAAATGAACATCATGATGAAGAAAATGAGCATGATGTTGAAGAAAATGTGCATCATGATGAAGGAAATATGCATCATGATTAAGAAAATGACCATCATGATGATGAAAATATAAATCATGATGAAGAAAATATGCATTATGATGAAGAAAATGAACATCATGATATAGGAAATATGCATCATGATGAAGAAAATGAGAATCATGATGAAAAAAATAAGCATCATGATGAAGATAATATGCATCATGATGAAGAAAATATTAAGATAATGAGCATCATGATGAAGGAAATGGGAATCATGATGAAGAAATTGAGCATCGTGATGAAGGAAATGAGCATCATGGTGAAGGAAATGAGCATCATGATGAAGAAAATATGCATCAAGATGAATAAAATATGCATCATGATTAAGAAAATGAACATCATGATGAAGGAAATGAGCAACTTGATGAAGAATATGAGCATCATAATGAAGAAAGTATGCATTATGATGAAAAAAATTTGCATCATGGTGAAGAAAATTTGCATCATGATGAATAAAGTGAGCATCATAATGAAGAAAATATGCCTATTGATGAAGAAAATGAGCATCATGATGAAGAAAAATTGCATCATAATGAATAAAATGAGCATCATAATGAAGAAAATGAGCATCATGGTGAATAAAATGTGCATCATGATGAAGATAATATGCATCATGATGAAGAAAATGTGCATCATGATGAAGAAAATATACATCATGATGTAGAAAATATGCGTCATCATAAGGAAAATAAGCAGAATGATGAAGAGTATATGCATCATGACGAAGAAAATGAGAATCATGATGAAGAAAATGAGCATCATGATGAAGGAAAAGAGCATCATGATGAAGAAAATATGCATCATGAAAATTAAAATGAGCATCATGATAGAGGAAATGAAATTCATAATGAAGGAAATGAGCATCACGATGAAGGAAATGAGCATTATGATGAAAAAAATGCATCATGATAAAAAAAATATGCATCAAGATGAAGAAAATGAGCATCATGATGATGAAAATATGCATCATGATGAAGGAAATGAACATCATGATGAAGAAAATGAGCATCATGTTGAAGAAAATGTGCATCATGATGAGGATAATATGCATCGTGATGAAGAAAATATGCATCATGATGTAAAAAATGACCATCATGATGAAGAAAATATACATCATTTTAAAGAAAATACGCATTATGATGAAGAAAGTGAGCATCATGATGAATAAAATATGAACCATGATGAAGAAAATAAGCACAATGATGAATAGAATATGCATCATGATGAAGAAAATGAGAATCATGATGAAGAAAATAAGCATCATGATGAAGAAAATAAGCATCATGATGAAGAAAATATTAACATAATGAGCATCATGATGTAGGAAATGAGAATCATGATGAAGAAAATTAGAATCATAATGAAGGAAATAAGCATCACGATGAAGGAAATGAGCATCATGAGGAAGAAAATATGCATCATGATGAAGAAAATGAGCATCATGATGAAGAAAATAAGCATCATGATGAAGAAAATATGAATCATGAAAATGAAAATGAGCATCATGATAGAGGAAATGAACATCATAATGAAGGAAATGAGCATCACGATGAAGGAAATAAGCATCATGATGAAAAAAAATTGCATCATGATGAAGAAAATATGCATTAAGATGAAGAAAATGAGCGACATGATGAAGAAAATATGCATCATGATGATGAAAATGTGCATCATGATGAAGGAAATGAACATCATGATGAAGAAAATTAGCATCATGTTGAAGAAAATGTGCATCATGATGAAGATAATATGCATCGTGATGAAGAAAATATGCATTATGATGAAGAAAATGACCATCATGATGAAGAAAATATACATCGTGATGAAGAAAATATGCATTATGATGAAGAAAATGAGCATTATGATGAAGAAAATATGCATAATGATGAAGAAAATAAGCACAATGATGAATAAAATAAGCATCATGATGAAGAAAATGAGAATCTTGATGAAAAAAATAAGCATTAAGATGAAGAAAATGAGCATCATGACGAATAAAATGAGTCTTCTATTCTCTTCCTAATATCCATTTTGTTTTGTGTTGTAAGCTTTCAAGTGGTCTAAGCCAGCGGAAGAGGGAATTGCTTGAAGAACAAGCATCATGATGAAGAAAATGAGCATCGTGATTAAGAAAATTTGCATCATGATGAAGAAAAGTAGCATCATGATGAAGAAAATTAACATGATAATGAAGAAAATATGCATCTTGATGAAGAAAATGAGCATCATGATTAAGAAAATATACATCATAATGAAGGAAATGAGCATCATGGTGAATAAAATCTGTATCATGATGAAGATAATATACATCATGATGAAGAAACTATGCATCATGATAAAGAAAATTTGCAACATGAATAGAAAATATGTTTCATGATGAAGAAAATATGCACAATGATGAAGAGAATATGCATCATGATGAAGAAAATATGCATCATGATGAAGAAAATGTGCATCATGATGAAGGAAATGAATATCATGTTGAAGAAAATGAGCATCATGTTGAAGAAAATGTGCATCGTGATGAAGATAATATGCATCGTGAAGAAGAAAATTTTCATCATGATGAAGAAAATGACCATCATGATGAAAAAAATATACATCTTGATGAAGAAAATACGCATTATTATGAAGAAAATGAGCATCATGATGAAGAAAATATGCATCATGATGAATAAAATAAGCACAATGATGAATAGAATATGCATCATGATGAAGAAAATGAGAATCATGATGAAGAAAATAAGCATCATGATGAAGAAAATATGCATCATGATGAAGAAAATATTAAGATAATGAGCATCATGATGAAGGAAATGAGAATCATGATGAAGAAAATGATCATCATGATGAAGAAAATGAGCATCATGATGAAGGAAATGAGCATCATGATGTAGAAAATATGAATCATGATGAAGAAAATGAGCATCATGATGAAGAAAATATGCATCATGACGAAGAAAATATTCATCATGATGAAGAAAAAGATCATCATGATGAAGAGAACATGCATCATGATGAAGAAAATTCGAATCATGATGAAGAAAATGAGTATCATGATGAAGAAAATATTAAGAAAATGAGCATCATGATGAAGGAAATGAGCATCATGAAGAAGAAAATGAGCATCATGATAAATGAAATTAGCATCACGATGAAGGAAATAAGCATCATGGTGAAAAAAATATCTATTATGATGAAAAAAATATGCAACATTATGAAGAAAATATGCATAATTATGAAGAAAATTAGCATCATGATGAAAAAAAATCCATCTTGATGATTAAAATAAGCATAATGTTGAATGAAATGAGCATCATGATGAAGGAAATGAACATCATGATATAGGAAATATGCATCATGATGAAGAAAATAAGCATCATGAGGAAGAAAATGTGCATCATGATGAAGAAAATGAGCATCATGATGAAGAAAATAATCATCATGATGAAGAAAATATGAATCATGAAAATGAAAATGAACATCATGATAGAAGAAATGAACATCATAATGAAGGAAATGAGCATCACGATGAAGGAAATGAGCATCATGATGAAAAAAAATATGCATCATGATGAAGAAAATATGCATTAAGATGAAGAAAATGAGCAACATGAACAAGAAAATATAAATCATGATGATGAAAATGTGCATCATGATGAAGGAAATGAACATCATGATGAAGAAAATGAGCATGATGTTGAAGAAAATGTGCATCATGATGAAATAAATATGCATCACGATTAAGAAAATGACCATCATGATGAAGAAAATATAATTCATGATGAAGAAAATATGCATTATGATAAAGAAAATGAACATCATGATATAGGAAATATGCATCATGATGAAGAAAATGAGAATCATGATGAAAAAAATAAGCATCATGAGGAAGATAATATGCATCATGATGAAGAAAATATTAAGATAATTAGCATCATGATGAAGGAAATAGGAATCATGATGAAGAAATTGAGCATCGTGATGAATGAAATGAGCATCATGGTGAACGAAATGAGCATCATGATGAAGAAAATATGGCTCAAGATGAATAAAATATGCATCATAATTAAGAAAATGAGCATCATGATGAAGGAAATGAGCATCTTGATGAAGAATATGAGCATCATAATGAAGAAAGTATGCATCATGATGAAGAAAATTTGCATCATGGTGAAGAAAATTTGCATCATGATGAATAAAGTGAGCATCATAATGAAGAAAATATGCATATTGATGAAGAAAATGAGCATAATGATGAAGAAAAATTGCATCATAATGAATAAAATGAGCATCATAATGAAGAAAATGAGCATCATGGTGAATAAAATGTGCATCATGATAAAGAAAATTTGCATCATGATGAATAAAGTGAGCATCATAATGAAGAAAATATGCATATTGATGAAGAAAATGAGCATAATGATGAAGAAAAATTGCATCATAATGAATAAAATGAGCATCATAATGAAGAAAATGAGCATCATGGTGAATAAAATGTGCATCATGATGAAGATAATATGCATCATGATGAAGAAAATGTGCATCATGATGAAGAAAATATACATCATGATGTAGAAAATATGCGTCATCATAAGGAAAATAAGCAGAATGATGAAGAGTATATGCATCATGATGAAGAAAATGAGAATCATGATGAAGAAAATGAGCATCATGATGAAGGAAAAGAGCATCGCGATGAAGAAAATATGCATCATGAAAATTAAAATGAGCATCATGATAGAGGAAATGAAAATCATAATGAAGGAAATGAGCATCACGATGAAGGAAATGAGCATTATGATGAAAAAAATGCATCATGATAAAAAAATATGCATCAAGATGAAGAAAATGAGCATCATGATGATGAAAATATGCATCATGATGAAGGAAATGAACATCATGATGAAGAAAATGAGCATCATGTTGAAGAAAATGTGCATCATGATGAGGATAATATGCATCGCGATGAAGAAAATATGCATCATGATGTAGAAAATGACCATCATGATGAAGAAAATATACATCATTTTAAAGAAAATACGCATTATGATGAAGAAAGTGAGCATCATGATGAATAAAAATATGCACCATGATGAAGAAAATAAGCACAATGATGAATAGAATATGCATCATGATGAAAAAATGAGAATCATGATGAAGAAAATAAGCATCATGATGAAGAAAATATGCATCATGATGAAGAAAATATTAACATAATGAGCATCATGATGTAGGAAATGAGAATCATGATGAAGAAAATTAGAATCATAATGAAGGAAATAAGTATCACGATGAAGGAAATGAGCATCATGAGGAAGAAAATATGCATCATGATGAAGAAAATGAGCATCATGATGAAGAAAATAAGCATCATGATGAAGAAAATATGAATCATGAAAATGAAAATGAGCATCATGATAGAGGAAATGAACATCATAATGAAGGAAATGAGCATCACGATGAAGGAAATAAGCATCATGATGAAAAAAAATTGCATCATGATGAAGAAAATATGCATTAAGATGAAGAAAATGAGCAACATGATGAAGAAAATATGCATCATGATGATGAAAATGTGCATCATGATGAAGGAAATGAACATGATGATTAAGAAAATTAGCATCATGTTGAAGAAAATTTGCATCATGATGAAGATAATATGCATCGTGATGAAGAAAATATGCATCATGATGAAGAAAATGACCATCATGATGAATAAAATATACATCGTGATGAAGAAAATATGCATTATGATGAAGAAAATGAGCATCATGATGAAGAAAATATGCATAATGATGAAGAAAATAAGCACAATGATGAATAAAATAAGCATCATGATGAAGAAAATGAGAATCATGATGAAAAAAATAAGCATTATGATGAAGAAAATGAGCATCATGATGAAGAAAATGAGCATCATGATGAAGAAAATAAGCATCGTGATTAAGAAAATTTGCATCATGATGAAGAAAATTAGCATCATGATGAAGAAAATTAGCATGATAATGAAGAAAATATGCATCTTGATGAAGAAAATGAGCATCATGATTAAGAAAATATGCATCATAATGAAGGAAATGAGCATCGTGGTGAATAAAATCTGTATCATGATGAAGATAATATACATCATGATGAAGAAACTATGCATCATGATAAAGAAAATGAGCAACATGAATAGAAAATATGTTTCATGATGAAGAAAATATGCACAATGATGAAGAGAATATGCATCATGATGAAGAAAATATGCATCATGATGAAGAAAATGTGCATCATGACGAAGGAAATGAATATCATGATGAAGAAAATGAGCATCATGTTGAAGAAAATGTGCATCGTGATGAAGATAATATGCATCGTGAAGAAGAAAATTTTCATCATGATGAAGAAAATGACCATCATGATGAAAAAAATATACATCTTGATGAAGAAAATACGCATTATTATGAAGAAAATGAGCATCATGATGAAGAAAATATGCATCATGATGAATAAAATAAGCACAATGATGAAGAAAATGAGAATCATGATGAAGAAAATAATCATCATGATGAAGAAAATATGCATCATGTTGATGAAAATATTAAGATAATGAGAATCATGATGAAGGAATTGAGAATCATGATGAAGAAAATGATCATCATGATGAAGAAAATGAGCATCATGATGAAGGAAATGAGCATCATGATGAAGAAACTATGAATCATGATGAAGAAAATGAGCATCATGATGAAGAAAATATATATCATGATGAAGAAAATATTCATCATGATGAAGAAAAAGATCATCATGATGAAGAGAACATGCATCATGATGAAGAAAATTCGAATCATGATGAAGAAAATGAGTATCATGATGAAGAAAATATTAAGAAAATGAGCATCATGATGAAGGAAATGAGCATCATGAAGAAGAAAATGAGCATCATGATAAATGAAATTAGCATCACGATGAAGGAAATAAGCATCATGGTGAAAAAAATATCTATTATGATGAAAAAAATATGCAACATTATGAAGAAAATATGCATAATTATGAAGAAAATTAGCGTCATGATGAAAAAAATCCATCTTGATGGTTAAAATGAGCATAATGTTGAATGAAATGAGCATCATGATGAAGGAAATGAACATCATGATATAGGAAATATGCATCATTATGAAGAAAATAAGCATCATGAGGAAGAAAATGTGCATCATGATGAAGAAAATGAGCATCATGATGAAGAAAATAATCATCATGATGAAGAAAATATGCATCATGAAAATGAAAATGAACATCATGATAGAAGAAATGAACATCATAATGAAGGAAATGAGCATCACGATGAAGGAAATGAGCATCATGATGAAAAAAAATATGCATCATGATGAAGAAAATATGCATTAAGATGAAGAAAATGAGCAACATGAACAAGAAAATATGCATCATGATGATGAAAATGTGCATCATGATGAAGGAAATGAACATCATGATGAAGAAAATGAGCATGATGTTGAAGAAAATGTGCATCATGATGAAAGAAATATGCATCACGATTAAGAAAATGACCATCGTGATGAAGAAAATATAATTCATGATGAAGAAAATATTCATTATGATAAAGAAAATGAACATCATGATATAGGAAATATGCATCATGATGAAGAAAATGAGAATCATGATGAAAAAAATAAGCATCATGATGAAGATAATATGCATCATGATGAAGAAAATATTAAGATAATGAGCATAATGATGAAGGAAATAGGAATCATGATGAAGAAATTGAGCATCGTGATGAAGGAAATGAGCATCATGGTGAAGGAAATGAGCATCATGATGAAGAAAATATGGCTCAAGATGAATAAAATATGCATCATAATTAAGAAAATGAGCATCATGATGAAGGAAATGAGCATCTTGATGAAGAATATGAGCATCATAATGAAGAAAGTATGCATCATGATGAAGAAAATTTGCATCATGGTGAAGAAAATTTGCATCATGATGAATAAAGTGAGCATCATAATGAAGAAAATATGCATATTGATGAAGAAAATGAGCATCATGATGAAGAAAAATTGCATCATAATGATGAAAATGAGCATCATAATGAAGAAAATGAGCATCATGGTGAATAAAATGTGCATCATGCTGAAGATAATATGCATCATGATGAAGAAAATGTGCATCATGATGAAGAAAATATACATCATGATGTAGAAAATATGCGTCATCATAAGGAAAATAAGCAGAATGATGAAGAGTATATGCATCATGATGAAGAAAATGAGAATCAAGATGAAGAAAATGAGCATCATGATGAAGGAAAAGAGCATCATGATGAAGAAAATATGCATCATGAAAATTAAAATGAGCATCATGATAGAGGAAATGAAAATCATAATGAAGGAAATGAGCATCACGATAAAGGAAATGAGCATTATGATGAAAAAAAATGCATCATGATAAAAAAATATGCATCAAGATGAAGAAAATGAGCATCATGATGAAGAAAATATGCATCATGATGAAGGAAATGAACATCATGATGAAGAAAATGAGCATCATGTTGAAGAAAATGTGCATCATGATGAGGATAATATGCATCGTGATGAAGAAAATATGCATCATGATGTAGAAAATGACCATCATGATGAAGAAAATATACATCATTTTAAAGAAAATACGCATTATGATGAAGAAAGTGAGCATCATGATGAATAAAATATGCATCATGATGAAGAAAATAAGCACAATGATGAATAGAATATGCATCATGATGAAGAAAATGAGAATCATGATGAAGAAAATAAGCATCATGATGAAGAAAATATGCATCATGATGAAGAAAATATTAAGATAATGAGCATCATGATGTAGGAAATGAGAATCATGATGAAGAAAATTAACATCATGATGAAGGATATGAGCATCATAATGAAGGAAATGAGCGTCACGATGAAGGAAATGAGCATCATGATGAAAAAAATTTGCATCATGATGAAGAAAATATGCATTAAGATGAATTAATTAGCAACATGATGAAGAAAATATGCATCATGATGATGAAAATGTGCATCATGATAAAGGAAATGAACATCATGATGAAGAAAAAAAGCATCATGTTGAAGAAAATGTGCATCATAATGAAGATAATATGCATCGTGATGAAGAAAATATGCATCATGATGAAGAAAATGACCATCATGATGAAGAAAATATACATCGTGATGAAGAAAATATGCATTATGATGAAAAAAATGAGCATCATGATGAAGAAAATATGCATAATGATGAAGAAAATAAGCACAATGATGAATAAAATATGCATCATGATAAAGAAAATGAGAATCATGATAAAAAATATAAGCATTATGATGAAGAAAATATGCATCATGATGAAGAAAATATTAAGATAATGAGTATCATGATGAAGGAAATGAGAATCATGATGAAGAAATTGAGCATCGTGATAAAGGAAATGAACATCATGATGAAGGAAAGGAGCATCATGATGAAGAAAAATATGCATCAAGATGAATAAAATATGCATCATGATTAAGAAAATGAGCATCACGATGATGGAAATGAGCATCTTGATGAATAAAGTATGCATCATGATGAAGAAAATTTGCATCATGGTGAAGAAATTTGCATCATGATGAATAAAGTGAGCATCATAATGAAGAAAATATGCATATTGATGAAGAAAATGAGCATCATGGTGAATAAAATGTGCATCATGATGAAGATAATATGCATCATGATGAAGAAAATATGCATCATGATGTAGAAAATATGCGTCATCATAAGGAAAATAAGCAGAATGATGAAGAGAATATGTATCATGATGAAGAAAATGAGAATCATGATTAAGAAAATAAGCATCATGACGAAGAAAATTTGCATCCTAAAGAAGAAAATATGTATCATGATAAAGGAAATGAGCATCATGATGAAGGAAAAGAGCATCATGATGAAGAAAATATGCATCATGAAAATGAAAATAAGCATCATGATAGGGGAAATGAAAATCATAATGAAGGAAATGAGCATCACGATGAAGGAAATGAGCATTATGATAAAAAAAATGCATCATTATGAAAAAATATGCATCAAGATGAAGAAAAAGCATCATGATGAAGAAAATGAGCATCATGATGAAGAAAATGTGCATCATGATGAAGGAAATGAACATCATGATGAAGAAAATGAGCATCATGTTGAAGAAAATGTGCATCATGATGAGAATAATATGCATCGTGATAAAGAAAATATGCATCATGATGTAGAAAATGACCATCATGACGAAGAAAATATACATCATGATGAAGAAAATACGCATTATGATGAAGAAAGTGAACATCATGATGAATAAAATATGCATCATGATGAAGAAAATAAGCACAATGATGAATAGAATATGCATCATGATGAAGAAAATGAGAATCATGATGAAGAAAATAAGCATCATGATGAAGAAAATATGCATCATGATGAAGAAAATATTAAGATAATGAGCATCATGATGTAGGAAATGAGAATCATGATGAAGAAAATTAGCATCATAATGAAGGAAATGAGCATCATGATGAAGGAAATGAGCATCATGATGAAGAAAATATGCATCAAGATGAAGAAAATGAGCATCATGATGAAGAAAATAAGCATCATGATGAAGAAAATAGGCAGCATGAAAATGAAAATGAGCATCATGATAGAGGAAATGAACATCATAATGAAGGAAATGAGCATCACGATGAAGGAAATGAGCATCATGATGAAAAAAATATGCATCATGATGAAGAAAATATGCATTAAGATGAAGAAAATGAGCAACATGATGAAGAAAATATGCATCATGATGATGAAAATGTGCATCATGATGAAGGAAATGAAAATCATGATGAAGAAAATGAGCATCATGTTGAAGAAAATGTGCATCATAATGAAGATAATATGAATCATGATGAAGAAAATTAGCGTAATGATTAAGAAAATATGCATCATGATGAAGAAAATGAGCATCATGATGAAGGAAATGAACATCAAGATGAAAAAATATGCATCATGATGAAAAAAATGAGCATCTTTATGTAGAAAATATGCATCATGATAAGGAAAATAAGTAGAATAATAAATAGAATATTCATCATGATGAAGAAAATGAGAATCATGATGAAGAAAATAGGCATCATGATGAAGAAAATATGCATCCCTGATGGAGAAAATATTAAAATGATGAGCATCATGATGAAGAAAATATGAATCACGATGAAGAAAATGAGCATCATGATGAAGAAAATGAGCATCATGATGAAGAAAATATGCATCAAGATGAAGAAAATGAGCATCATGATGAAGATAATATGCATCATGATGATGAAAATGTTCATCATGATGAAGGAAATGATCATAATGAAGAAATGAGCATCATGTTGAAGAAAATGTGGATCATGATGAAAAAAATATGCAATATTATGAAGAAAATATGCATAATTATGAAGAAAATTTGCATCATGAGGAAAAAAATCCATCTTGATGAAGAAAATGAGTATAATGTTGAATGAAATGAGCATCATGATGAAGGAAATGACTATCATGATATAGGAAATATGCATCATGATGAAGAAAATAAGCATCATGAGGAACAAAATGTGTATCATGATGAAGAAAATGAGCATCATAATGAAGAAAATAATCATCATGATGAA